>WPIO01000152.1:577500-842500 GCA_009760855.2 Cristatella mucedo
GATCTTACCTGCAGTAACTCAGCTTGGCAGGATCCAGAATGAACGGTATACTATCCAGATGCCGATACGAGCTCATTACTTCGTCAGCGGTTGAATTCCATGGCGCTACGGCGACATTTGTTCTGCAATCTTCATTGATATTCGTCGGCCGTTCGTCGTCTTGAACTGCTTTCATAGTCTACGAATCCTGTCCGGCCACATAGCTACTGGTGAGTATGAGCTGCTGGCATTACAGGAGAATGGCGCACATGATCCCCCGAAGTAAATGGCAGCCTACGCGCGATCGACGACCCCTAAGGAATACTAGTATTCAGACTGCATGCATGTTTGATGCATAATTAATAATCTGATATATTATTGAATGCAGCTGTTAGAAACGGATTGTGGTGGCTTCAGACAGAACGAGAAGTTCAGACAGAACTAGGCCACCGCCAAAGCAGCAAGCGTAGCGGCGCTTGTCTGCTCAGCCGACTCGATACGAATACGAGGCGAAGCCCGCGGTCATAGGTCATAGGTCGCGGCTCGCAGCTTGTAGGTAGAGCGCCGATGCGCGCAGATAAGTAACAGATAAGCAGTATACAGTAGTGGAGCGCGGCGGCTACAACGAGCGCTCGATGTGCCTCGGAGCTCATGACTATTTGACAGCGACGGAGGAGGAGCGCTCGTACGGCTCGTATGGCCTAGAGGTCAAATCAGCTTAACTTCACCGAGCACCAACCACTCCCTGCTAATTGCATGGCTTAGGCTTAAATGCTGCCCTGGCCATAACCGGTTTCTAACCGTAATAATTGAGGAATCAGGAATAATGAATATCAGCTATAATCTGGCTGATGTAGTCGGTTCACTGCCCGCCCTTAATTAAAGAAGTCCTTGGCCAGAATAATAAAAATAAAAATAATAAATATTGTTATATTTGTAGCGAGCTCAAAGCCCTTTGTCTACTTAATCTCTTTCTAAGCAATTTTCATGTGCTGTAAAGGAAGGATGGCCAAACGGCTAGCGATAACATGCAGCGTCAACCTAAATAATATTGATAACATGCAGTACCAACGTTCATAATAGGATTAGTTGTAACTTGCACAATGCCAGCACTCACAAGCACACAACAGACAAATCGCAAGGCTTTGCAAATACTGTGAAGAACAGATGCATTTTTCACTTCTTTATAAGCTTCATTTAGATATCTCAAAACAGAGTATGCCGTCAAATCAGTGGGGAGTGAGTTTCAGACTTGGGCATTAGAACTAGCATTAGCATTAGAACAGCATTAGAACTAAAAGGGTGGTTTCCTAAGGATCTGGGGTACAGCTAAACGATGTCAGAAAATTGGATAGTAATAGGATGCCTGGCCTGATGGAAAAGGAATGTCTAATAAGCAGATCGTAGCCAGAGAATAAGGGGACCTGAAAGTGAGTGGCAGAAACTTGAAGTCGATGCGCTGCTTGATGGGTAGCCAGTACATGTCTGAGATACGTTTGCAGCGTGGTAATTTTGTGCCGCTAGCGTTGGCTGTTAGCTTTGCGTTTTTAGCTGAGCTTCGAGTCACCTGCTTCACCATTACTTGCCACGCTCCTGCTGCGAATACTAGCACTCGTTACCGACGCTGTGTTCGTCCGGCAAATTACTTCAGTTAAGGAGCCTCTACAGCTAGTTCATAGTAGTCGTACGGTCAAGCTCCCGGCAGACTTAGGCTAGACGAAGTAATGACGTCGGAGAGTGGTCATGGGAGCTTCGCACTCTGATACGCTGCCATAAAATAACTTTCGTCAAACAAGTGTTGTCAACATAGTGTCACCAAGGCGTGCTTAATAAAAAAAAAAAGTGGTCTTAGCCTCGCCAGTTGATAGACAAAACCATGCATGGTCCGTTCGGCGGCGAAAGATCGAGCAAGTTCTAGTCAGCGTAGGCTGCCTGCAGTCGGGGCTGCTATCCATTTCGAATATCCTCGAGATGGAGGTGGAGGTAACTCGAACTTGCAAAAAAGTGCTGCTGTCGACGCTACTGAGCGCTCACTCAGGGCTCATGCTGATATGTTATGAGGCCAAGCGCGTCACGGTGAGAGCTGTCGTCGTCAGCAATCTGTCTGGCTATTGATAGTCTTTCGGCTAGATTAGCACGTGTGGAGTAGACTGACTCTTGGCTGCTCGCCCTCCCCAGGTAATAACAATAATTCACTCACTTATGGCCGCAAGAAAATCAAAATTCTATCCAGGATCGGTAAAAATTGCTGTAAGATAAGCAATAATCGGAAAGTTAATGGCAAACAAGGGTAGAATCATGGGTAGAAATCTTGCGAAATCGTATGAGTATTAATCTTAGATCAACATACTAATGCACAACAGAAGACACTCGGGGGCAGCGTTTAGATGGAACCCTGTTTCATAGCAGGAACTGAATTATGCACATTAGTGCAATTCATACACGAACAAAAGAGACAAGTTCACTGGGTAACTAGGAAAGCTCAGCTGAACAGATGCGTACTTGATTTCGTCTTGAATAAAGCAAAGTCCAATGAGGTAGCGACAGGAGCCAGAAGCGAGTTCAGGACTTTCGGTGTATATGAACTGAAGTCAATATCGCCAAAAGATTTCAATTAGAGGAAGGGCGATGTAAGTCTAATTTGGGGTAGGGAGCATATTGTTCGAGATTACACTGCAGGCGCAAGTAGGTCGGATAGGTAGGCTGGTCCGAGCGAGTAAAGCGATCCGTAGGCTAAAGAGAAGACGTTGAAGTAATAATAATAATAATAAATTCGTACAGCGTCCTAGGAAAACTAAATCGCTGTCCTTGCTAGGCGTTACAGCTACGTCGCTGATGAGCGACCGCTTGCAGACGACTAAGGGCACTGGCCGAGCGTCCTGAATAAAGAATAATGCAGCAGCGTAAACACGACGTCACAAACGCGTCCACTATATAGTTTGGCTGTCCTTTATTACTCTCTTCTTTTTTTTAGGAAGCTTTGATTTTAGCAACGTCTTCAGCTGAAAGTTGGCCTTCTTGACAGTAGAGGCAATGCCATTCAGAAGCGGTTCATTTTAAGAACAGCAAAGCCAGTGGCGGAGCCAAGATTTCTACCTGAGGGAAAGATCTGCAAAATCTGTATGCTCTATATGTATCTGTATGTATGTATCTGTAAGACCCGCCAGATTGAAATGTAAGCGACAATAGAACCGCTAATAATAAAAAATTATAGCGAAAATACATATCATAATCTTTATGAGCGACACCAACTCGGTGACTGCTCGTCGAGTGGAATAAAGATATGATTTCGTCGTTGACAACGGTCGGGGGCGCGTACGAATATAGGGCGGCCGGTTGCAGCCTACCCCTCCCCCCCCCCTGTAGGTGGGGGAGGCAAATGCTCTCCTGCTTCCGCCGCTTGGCTCTGCGACTGAGCACGGTCATTCATATACGGGCAGACGTCACGGGAGTTATGCTTGGTGAAACCATCAAGATA
The DNA here is from genome assembly GCA_009760855.2 of Cristatella mucedo. Lineage (NCBI taxonomy): Eukaryota > Metazoa > Bryozoa > Phylactolaemata > Cristatellidae > Cristatella > Cristatella mucedo. The sequence goes on from WPIO01000152.1 coordinate 580,958, forward strand.
TTTAAGCCTTTCAACTTAACGATGGAGTCGAAGAGCCAAGCATGGGTGCCAAGGAGGCGGCGACGTCGGCGGTTTCGCCACCAACGGGGCGAACTCCAGCGCTAATACCGGCGCCGCTATTCGTGGGCCGCCGAAAGCACCGCCAACCCGGGAGACGTGCAGCGTGTTGCAAGCTGTCCATGTAGAGAGGGCCTAGACTGGCCCTTTTTGCGTCGTCGTCGCAGCGGCGCCGCCATCGACCGTGGCTGGTGCGGATGGCGACACGCCCGGACGAAAGTGGTGGCGGCACTAACTCGCATTCGCACGACAATCGGCATGCCACTGGATTGGCCGGTCGTCGTGGATAGCGCTCGAAGAATTCGAGAGAGCAGACCACACGAATGTCCGGCGCCGCCCGATGCTTCGCCAAGGTCACGGCACGCGCCTCGGTCGTCGGCGCGTCGCACCGGCCGCCTGAGGAACGCAGTGCGTCCTTCACCCGAGAGCCAGCATTAGAAGGGCGTCCAAATTTAGCCGTCCGCAGCCTGTATGCCCCGTCGAGGATTACCAGTGCGTGCGGTAGTGTTTCGTGATGTGTCGCATGGGTTTGAGTAGAAATAGATTAGCTATGGATCAACGGCTGCAGCGTCGCATGTGAGGACGTGACGAGGAGACGATCGCACGTTTTGGTCTCCGGGATCGGAGGTAAATTCATTTCATGCAGGTCTACAGAGGCCCGCCGAGCGGCAAGCCACAGGCTCCGCCTTTTCAAATTTTCGGACTTGCTGTTTTTGGTGACAGTTTCCGGGCGATTGGGAAACAGCAACTCTTGTGACTCGTGCCCGAAGAACATTGGTCTAGGCGGCACGTTGCTCAGGCTGAGTCTCTGCTGAGGGGGCCGCCATTACTTTTTAGTGTGGGCGACGCGGTGTACGCCGCGAGGAGGAGCTTTCAGGCTTCAGGGTATGCGAAATAGGTATCGGACTTTTCTTTAGACGGCCTCTCAAAGAGATTCCTTGTGGGGAACCGTTGGAGCGTAGCGAGGTCTAAACATTTCTGTAGAGGCGCTAAAATCCCCTCATTCGCAAGGCGCGGAATCAGAGTCTGCTTCTAGAAAAAGTCTATTGTCTTTTTTAGAAAAAAGGCTACCTAGTTTTTAAGTATGAGAGGCTTAAGAGGCAAAGGCCTTAAGGCAAAGTGCTTCTTTGATGCGACGCTTCTCTAAAGGTCTATCTCTAGAGAATATCATCAAGCCTGGAAGCATGCTAAAAAAAGGGCATTTTTCGTGGCGCCGTTTCAGAGTTCCAGTACCAAGTCGGTCTCTTGCGGTGCCCTCTGGTTAAGTAATAGCTAGAAACTTTAGCCAATCATATCTTTTCTGTACGTTGCTGAACGGCGATGACCAATGACGGATACTTACATTAATAAGCAAGTCGCCTAAGGATACTAACCTTCAGCCATGTTGTTTCGTTTCCGGTTGTTCTAGCACGCGGTCATGGCGAAGCTAAATGAGCGGTATATATACCATACCCACTGAGCCTTTAGTCGCCATCCCCCCGTGCGGCGAAAGCCCGGCGGCCGTTTCGGGTGAGCGTGCGTCGATGACATTCACACTTGAATAGCAAGTCTAACGTTATATTATATTTATATTATAGATAGCAAGTCTAGCCATTTACCCGCCTTATTTACACGGCCACTAACGTTCGGAAGCCTAACGGTGATAATACCCACTCGATAGTTATGGGCAAGCCGAGTCTCTCCCTTAAGGTGGCAGCGGCGTGGCGAGCCAAGTGCGTTCGTGACCGGGGTCTGGGCGCACACGGCGACGCGCGCGGCCGCGTCTCGCCGCGCTGCGGTCGAGCCGGCCGACCGTGGCCGTCGGGTCGCGAGAGCCAGCCAATGGTTGGCCGGCCGGTCGGGACGCCGCACATGAAAGACGGTTGGATTATGGCGGCTGGAAAGCAACCCTACGCGGAGGGCGCTTTGAACTGCAGAACCGCTGGCGGCTCCATCGCTCGCGCGCCCGGCATTTGAGCCCTAGCGCATTGCACTTGCAGAGCATTACTTCGAAGACCGCAGGCCCGTTGGCGCCGACGGTATCTTGCGCTCCAGGTCCGGGTCGCTCTGCAGGCCGTTGAGCTGCCTCGCGCCATTGGCCGTAAATGCACTGCGGCTGCGCCTACGCCTGAGCTTGCGGTCGCTCACGCGACCATTATTCCAAACGGCTCGCCTCGTCAGCGCAACGGAATTCTCTCTTACTCTGGGGCTGCGAGCCGACCATCAAAAGCCACCGCTGCCCGTGCGCGGGCCGGGCTTGGGATGACGAGGTTATGTTGACTGCAAAAAGAATCTCGCTGCCACTAGTACACTAGCGGCCACCGCTGAGCTATGCGACAGGCGGGCACCCAGCCGATCTTCTGCCAGCTCAAGCCACCTTTCGGACACCTGCCTTTAAAAAGAGAAAACAGTCCGTGGCAGTTCCAAAAATGTCCTGGCAGTTATTGGAATAGCTGCTGTTCTTAGTTGCACACTGTCGTCTAGCTGACGTTGCACGAATCTCTTCGTAGACCGGATGGACCGGGTAGGGGCCGACAGGTTTTATCGATGGCACTCGTGCTGGGCATGGTGCGCCTCTGCCGGAAGCAACGCGCTGCCTTCGGATACACTCGTGAAAATTGGGCTACCGCGAATCCGTGAATCCGGGTCTCATAAGCCACCGGCTTCTGCCGAGCCACTGCAGGCTCATCGCTCGCAATGGAGCCGTAGCGGAAAACCATCGATCGAGAAGAACGAAGCATCGAGAAGAATCGAGAATAATAATAATAATAATAATAATATTGCACTTGATAAAGCGCCCTCAGAGAACTTAATCTCTTTCTAGGCGCTTTACATTTGCTGCAAAGTGATACGCAATAGAATAGTAAGTAAAATCATGCTTGAAAAACAAACAAAATGAATAACATGGTTAGGGGTTACATGCACTGGGTCAGCATGCAAATGTGGTTAGTGGCAGCATGAACAGTGTCAGCACGCATAAGCACATCGAGGACGAATCACAAGGACCCACTAAATGCTGTCCTAAATAGGTATGTTTTTAAGTTTCTTTTAAATGTGGTCAGGTCAGGGGATGTTCTGATGCAGGTCGGGAGAAAGTTCCAGGCTGTGGGAGCATACGAGCTAAATGCACGGTCTCCAAAGGATTTAAGGTTTGTACGAGGTATTTCTAGACTGTTGGATTCCGAAAAGCGAGTGGTACGATGCTTTGCCTGATGGGGTAGTATATCTGAAAGATAGGCTGGAGCCATAGAATGAAGAGACCTAAAAGTGAGCGACAAAACCTTGAAGTCAATCCGTTGCTTGACTGGTAACCAGTGCAGGTCGGCGAGAAGTGGAGTAATGTGGCAACTGCGACGCTCACGACAGACAAGCCTAGCTGCAGAGTTTTGCACCAGCTGCAATCGCCTGATCGCACATGCTGGTAGGCCAGTAAGCAGTGAGTTGCAGAAGTCGAGACGAGATGTCACGAATGCATGGACCAACTTGGACGTGGTATCCTTATCTAAACAAGCCCTAATTTTAGCAATGTTATGAAGCTGAAAATAGGCTGATTTGACTGTGGAGCTGATATGGTCGTCTAACGAGAGGTCGCTTTGGAATATGACACCTAGATTTCGAGCTGATGCAACTGAAGATATGCTAGCAGAGCCAATTTTGAAAGTCGGCCTTTCCAATTTCTGAATAACACTAGGTTTGCCCATAAATACTAAGTTAGTTTTATCATCGTTTAGTTTTAGAAAATTTGCTGCCATCCATGATCGGATGTCATCAATGCATACAGCAAGTGAGTTGAGAGAATTTGAGGTGCTCGAAGGCTGGGAGGGATCAAAGCAAAGGTACAACTGAGTGTCATCCGCATAGAAGTGAAAGCCTAGATTGTGCTTGGCAATCACATCAGCGAGAGGGAGAGTATAAACGGTGAAAAGGACCGGACCTAGCACAGAGCCCTGAGGTACTCCATATTTCAGAGGTACTTCAGATGATCTTTGTCCATTCACGTCAACACTCTGGAGTCTCCCACTGAGATAGGACCTGAACCACTGCAGAGCAGTGCCAGTGATGCCCAGGCGAGATGAGAGGCGCTCTAGAAGTACTTTGTGATCGATGGTATCAAAAGCACAACGAGAACAACGGAGCATCGCCTGCTTCGACGGCTCGCTGTTAGGACGCTCGGCATTGGCGACTGCTTCGTCACTTGCTAGCGCAGCTAGTACGACAAGGGCGCGTAATGCTCAAGCAGACGCTACCGGGTCAGCTAATATGGCCTCCTGTATGCACAGAGCCAGCTCACTCTCTGGTGTGGGCAAAGTGCCCATAGCAGGCTGTTAAACAAGGTTGCCGGCGACTGTTTATACTTACGCTTGGAAAACACGTCTTGAGATATATTTTCTGCTGCTTAGAGGTTCTTCGTTAAACGTAAACGCTAAACCGTAAACCCAAACTTCAAACCCAAAAGAGATGCAAAATATATCCACTAAACCCTGATGCCTTTAACCAAAAACCGCTTAACACTACACCCCAAATCCTATATTCTAAGCTAAAAAGATGGCTCTAAACGGTGCTTATTTAACATAAATATAAATCAGCGCTGGCGACCGTGTTAAACTACCTGCTGTGAGCACAGTGCCCATTGCAGGAAATGGGCCGACTATGTGCATCGGCGATGCCGTATTAATTCACCAGCTCCTGCAACGCGTTTTCTTAGGCAAGAGTGACTCATTAGTGGCGTCGCGTTAGGCGGGCTGCGAGGCAAATGCTTCGGAGGAGAACCGGTCAGCTTGAGCCCTCGCATTGGCTCCGGAACGCTCCGGCAGGCAGGAGGACACTTGCAGCCGACGTTGCCGTCGGAATCTACTGCAGCAATTGGTCAACGGAATGCTTTCCTTGTCGACATTCGATTGCGGATGTCAGAAAACTTCTCGGAACTGACGATAAACCGAACTGCTGCTCATAGGACGCCCTAAGCGTGTGGCTGGATTGGAAAACTTGGCTCTTCTAATAGGTGATGCTGTTGTGCGTCCATCACCGCGTGCTCGAAATTTAGGTGTCGTTTTTGACAGCTGCCTACATTTTAAAAGCTTCATTCAGAAGACTGCTTCTATAGCTAGCCATCACGTCCAATCCCTATCTAAGATTAAGAGCTGTCTTCCACAGTGGCATACCAAAATTTAACTAGCTCCTCAGTTCTGTCTTGGCTTGATTATTGTAATTTCTTTTTGGCTGGGCTACCAAAGAAAGCAACTTGGTCACTGCAGCTGACTATGAATATGGCTGTAAGGCTGGTCTTCAAGTCCCAGAGGTTTTATCACGTGTCTCCTTTGCTAAAAGAGCTAGGATGGATGCCGGTTGAGCAACGGAGTACAGAGCAAAGCTCTTACGCTGACCCACAAGGCCCGCCACGGCTTGGCTCCTTTGTACCTATCTGAACTGCTCCATCAATTTCAGCCTGTTCGTGCCCTCAGGTCCTGTGTGGACAATAAATTAGCTGTTTAATTCCTCCACTTAAAGTTGACGACTGTTAAAGACTGTTGACGACAGAAGCCTTAGCTCTGCAGGTCCTAGACTGTGGAACTCGCTTCCACAATTCTTACGCAATGACAACTACTCTCCTGCTGCCGACTATGGCACATACTTTCCAGCGGTCCTGAACTGCTGCTTTCATGTTACTTTCTACATCAACTGCTCACATGACTCAGCTTTGCTTCTCACTTTCTTTTTGTTTCGCGAGATGGAGTCTTTTGGCTACCGATTGCGTACCAAAAGCCGCTTAGGCTGTGAGTGCGCTATACAAAACCCACATGCGTAACACCCACATAGTCTTTATTACTTTGTGGAGTTACAGAGATATGTATTTTTCTTTATCTAACAGCAACGGTTTTTGGCAATGAAATCTGCTCATAACCTACAGTCAAGCACGAGTACTGGCAAGGGAACAAAAACAAGTGGGAACTTCAGTGTTTCATTACGGCCGCCAGAATGAACATACCGCTGTAAATCTAGAAAATGTCACGGGTAATAAGGTGATCGATGTAGCCCAGGTGCAAATAAAGCCTCGCCTAGTTTACTTGTGTAATAATTTGTGTCCTGGAATGCCAGAGATTATGCTTTTAGACCGGAGGTTACAACTCGCTGCGGGTATTGCCTAGGTGTCTGGTCTTAGTCGTGACTGGTGTTTAGATGAACAATGTCATCTCTCGTTCTGTTCCAGTTATCGCCGGTATCGCGCTTGTTCTCTCTTCTCTAAATTGTTGCAAGTCTGCTACTGTAGAAAAGAGCTAAGGGGATGGAATTATGTGCTGATTCTGTTTAAGCTGTATACTAATCATCGACATGTGGATGAAATCTGCACTATGAGTCATCCAATATTTCACAACCCTGTTTACATGCCCACCGAGGAAAGATCTGGCAAGTTCTGGCAGGATTGGGTGGAGTGACGTCACTACTACAGCGTAACCTCAGATAACCTTTCGTGATGTACAAGAATGCTTGTCTACTCTTCAAGTTTTCTAATTGCGATGGCTCCTCGCGTTGTTAATGTAAAGCGCCTAGAAAGAGATTGAGTTCTCTGAGGGCGCTTTATTAAGTGCATCTTTCTATTATTATTATTATTATTATTGTTATTATTATTATTATTATTATTGAGAAGCTCCTTACTTTTTGCGCTAGGATATCTACCATGCTTCTTTTGCGGCTGCGTAATCATGACTGGAATTTTGTGAATGCAATGCCTTAATCTTCGCGCACCTGCATGCCAGCAAACATCGTGCGGTTGCCCTCCCCATGTTACGGTTTCTGGATCAGCTTGCAGCAAAAGAAAAAGAATTAGACTTCCTGCTCAGATTCACACTAGCTTAAATGCTCACTGGGTTTTGAATGTCTTCAAGTGGGTATAAGCTCAGCTAGCTTATCGCTGGACAACGGTTATCTGTCACACTCACAAAATTCCTAACCGATTTCAGAAAGAAAACATTGGGCTTGCGAGGTGATTCATAAAAAATATGATTGGTCGAAATCACCTATGCATTAGTGCCCAGAGGTTTGCTCCTCCTTGAGTTGTGTGCACTAATCGTGCAGAGAGCCACAAAGACAGCTGTGACGAATGCCTCCGAAAATCATCAATCGGCGACAATAGACACGCATGCCGAGAGCCGAGAGACGAGAGATGACGGAGCCGAAAGAAAAGAGCAGCTAAGCACCGTGCCGGTCCGGTCCGGTCCGGTCCGGTGTGGAGGTTTCTGCTGCTATCCGTGCTGCCGTGGAAAGCCTTATCTAAGCAGGAGGTTGTGAAAATGTGTCTCTTACTATAGCGTCTAGACTATGACCCCGAACCGGATATGTTATCCTGAGAGAAGGTTAGTCGGTAGTATAGAATGGCTAGCGCTGTGCATCTTGTAGCCTCTCATTAGCTGCAGAATATCGAGCTTGATGTAGAGGACATGGACTTGCTGGAAATGTCTTTGCACCCTCTTCTACTGTCGCGCTCTGCTCTCGTCGCCGAAACGCATATATATGCATAGATGCGGCTTCTGGAACTGCTCGCCTGAGCTCTGAGGCGCCAGCGTCACCTTCGCCTTGCTCGCGACAGCAGCGGACAGGCAATGCTGCATTAGTTAAGGCGATAGATTCAAATGCTCAAACAGCCGCTGCAGCGAGTTCGTAGCACTACCGTCGCGGAAGTAACTTGTCTTCTTAACATTATAGTGTTTTGCAGTATTGATCTATGCGACTACGTTTTTCTTTACAAGTGATATTGCATGTGCATTGTGGCTTGCTTAGTTTAAAGCTCGTGAGAGCAGCCCTGCAATTTGTCCTGGGTTATTTAGCCAAGGGGTAAGGTTCTCGCTATTCACGACCGATGTCTTGAGGTTCGCATCCCGCAGTGAGCAATCCCTAATTGCCCACTGCAAGAAAAAAATGCTAGCTGATTTAATAGCCTCTTTGTGTATAGCGACAGAAGAGCCTTTATGACTATCACCACCGCTTGCAGTGGCGATAAAGGATCGCCAACCGCAGGATTCGAACCCACGACCTCGGGCCGAGGTCGTGAAAAGCAATCACCTTACCTAGTGAGCCATTACAGCTCTTCTGCTGCTACACAAGAGGCAATTAAATCAGCTAACCTTTAATGCATCCACCTGCCGGTTTAATTAGAATGGGCCTTTTCTATAGCATCGCTGGTGAGGTGATCTGAACCATTCAATGCCTAGAGCCAAGACCTATAATACCTAAGACTGGATCTGGGGTTTCCTCGTTCAATTGACCACCCTGACAAGCAATCGCTTCATTAAGTGTGCCGTTTCACCTACGGCTTCAGACAGTAGACACTCTGGATGACTAGACCGGTGACGTCATACCAGCACCTGCAGCTGAGGTTTGTCTTGGGGGGGGGTGCAATGCCTGCTAACGATCATCGCACGATAAGCTGCGAGCAAGGATCGAATCAACGACGAAGACTTCTGTTGGCCAGTTGCTGGAGCTTTTGCGTAGTTAGAATCTCGCAGGTAAATTGCCAATTGTTACCTCTGTTGCTGAAAGGTTTAAATAGATGCTGTCACTAAGACAATACAACCACCGTCAGACAATGCGACCGCCGTCAGACAATGCGACCGTCTCTCCCTCAATAAGTATGGATCCATTGAGCTGACCTGCAGATCAAATCTTCTGTCCCAAACGGATTTTATGTGTACGAATGGAGCATTTAATTTATTATCCGCAGAGGACCTGAGGGCATGAGGAGGCTGAAACTGGTACTGAATGAAGTTCAGCCAAGTGCGAAGGAGTCCAGCCTTGGCTAGCATTATTGTTCTGCGTAGGAATTTCACTTTTTACTCGTTGAATGACAAAGCTATCGCAGCGCCTTCAGTGCAGGAAACAATCCAATGCGGCCTTTTCAGTGCAGCCAGTCGTTAGAAGGTTCGCGGGTGTGTGGGTCGAGTCTTGGTCATGCGGCACTCCGGTTCAGGTTGTACTACAGTGGGGCCGGTGCCAATGTCCTCACTTGCCTGTGATGATGCTTGATCGACTCCTGCATTAATTCTTGCCTTTGGGGATAGGACAAACCAGTGGGTGCTACCGAAGCAGTCCGCCGAAGGATCTCAGCATTCAAGTATCAAGTTTTTCCATGCTGGTATGACATTCTATTTTGACTTCTCTAACTCACTACCTCCAGGTATCCGACCTGTTCAGTAAGACGCTTACAGTTTGTATACGACTCTGTAGCCCCGCAGGTCTGCTGAGAGCATCAAAATTGCCACTGTACACCACTTATCGCAGACCTGTGGCTACCCATCAATCAGTGAATAGACTTCAAGTTTCAGTCACTCGCTTTAAGGTCCCTTAATTTTTTACCACCGGCCTGCTTATCAGACTTACTTCTCAATCAGGTCAGGCATCCTACTACTCGCTTTTCTGACTCAAGTTGCTTAGCTATGCCTCGAACCAGCTTCATATTCTTCGGAAACCATGCCTTTAGTTCTTATGCTCCCAGAGCTTAAAACTCATTCCTGACTGACATGACCACATCGCCTGACTTAACGAAATTTAAAAAGAAGCAAACAACGAACTTGTTATTTACAGAAATAGCTGTGTCCGTCCGATTTGTCCTTGTGCACTAATGCGTGCTGATAGCATGGATATTATCGCCAACCTATTGACATGCTTCCCCTATAGCAAATGCTAAGTGACTAGATAGAGGTTTAGTTCTATGAATGACCTAAACTTATGTCGTATTATTTTATCATTATTATTTTTACATTTGTACTGTCCTGGCTCGTTGACTTGTCACGCCAGCCACGATAGACTTTAAAATAATTAGCTGCAAAATAATAGGCTGCCATAATAAGCAGCAAAAGCCCCTCGTTTGTTGCTCCCCACCACGGCTTCTTGTTGACAGCTAATTGATATCGTTAAAGGTTTCATGGAACTTGAATTAAATCATAATTATTATTCCTTATCCTTAGCATCGCTATAGTAAAGACAATGACGTTAAAAGACCACTGGTCGTGCAATTATCTCAAGTAAATTGAGATCATTTGGAGGGAAGAATGTCTTCTCCAGGCTTGTTCAGCAGACAGGATATCGGAGTATTTATTACACAACGTCACTTTTAGTACGTGACTTCGCTGACGTCCACTCGAAGTCAAGCTTCATCCCTCTGACCAAGTCCTGGCTTGGGACCTGCTTAGGAGCCAGGTTTGATCCAGCGCACCAGTGACTCTAATCGTTTCGGATGCAAAAGCACTGGGGATCCTCTTAAAGTTATCTAAAGCCTATGGAATGTGGCCGGGCAGAACCTGAAAAGGCAGACACCTTCATCGAGTGAAAAAAAATACGGAAGCGGGATTTCGCGAGTCACTCAGTCGATGCGTAATTATTTACAAGCTTTTAGCAGCCTATGGGCTACGTTGTCATGAGAATTATGGGCATCACAATATACACCCTTCATTAGCAGATGGTCATTTCGCAACCGGTTACCCTCAAGACGTAGATTAGCCATAGAGGTCTCATTTTGAGGTTGCTAATTAAATGCGCTTTTGTTAGGCAAGCCCAGGTTTGAGGAAACAACTCACTTTCACAAGCCTTGAGCAGTCGCGTTGGCTCTGCACCTGCTGCAGATCCTGATTCTTTCTGGCAGTTCTTCGACAGAAGTCTCTCCCAAAAAGACGGGTGCTAGATATGTCCAGGAAACCCAAACGGTGTCTTGGATCCTTCTGATCACGGTTCGACTAAATTCTAGCTACTGGCTATGCATTCAGCTCTTGCTCCAAAGGTTTTACAAATATTTGCCGTCGGTGTATATTGCCAATTGCATGCAGCCGACTTTTGTAAGCGCCCAATCAATCGAATCATACGCACACACCTCGACTCCCCAATTTTTTAGGTTACAGCCATCTTCATTGGCAGTGTAACCTTCACCTTGACCTGAAGTGTTTGGATTCTCTTAAAATCCTTGCGGTAGCAGATTAGTTTACGACAGTCATTCAAAATTCAGTGATAGAATTGAATCTCCTAGAAACACTCTTGGCATGTCTGCTTGTTCCCTGCACACGCACGACATAAAACCGCAGGTGGCATAGTAGACACTTGTACAATCACATAAATACCGGAGTAGATTATAATTCATTGCGTTGCTGTTGATCCCGCCAACTCTAGACGCCAAAGATTATTTTATGAGATTATCACAGACATTCTCCGTAATAGCTTTGAAAGCGTATATGCTGATAGACCTTAAATCTAAATATTCTTGTAATCTGCTAGCTCCAAGTGTGAGAAGAAAGCCGCATACACGATACATGTATACTATTTGCCATCTCCACGATTAGAGAAGGGGGAAATCGAATCCATTTTTCTTGACGAATCAGCATTGCTGCCTCAGTCTCAGACCAATGTTGCAGCGTGTTGCGATGCCTTGTTGAAAATACCTCTGGAGGCTCTACCAGCTTAATGCAGCGCCCAGGCTCAACACATACGTGACGGGCAGGTAAATCTCCTCCTCAAAACCTGAGCCTCCGGTAATCTTTCGCTGTCGATTGGGCGATACTTTGCACATTCTTGTTGCGGGTACCGGTCGGCTTGATCCGATTCAATGCTTGGGATGGTCTCGTTTAATTTACTGTATGGTCTGGCTGATACCATCACTGGTCGGCTCCTTCTCAGGCTGCCTATTTGAAGTGGAAGTCTGGGAAACGTGTAAGGGCGTGGGGCACAAAGTTCGCCAAGCACTGTTACCAAGGAGACAGTGAGAATCGTCGTGACCGCGCGGCCATGCAGCTCCTGAAAAGGGCATCCTTTTGCTACTATCGCCTACCCCAGCATGGCTAGAAAAATACCTCACTCTAAGCACCCGTGGCGCCGGACGGCTGACGGCATGCCTGCAGTGGCTCCCTTTGGCATTCCCCAAGACAAGGCCGTCAATCTCCTTAAGCCGCTGCCGAACACCACTAAGCCGGGAGCAATCTTTCAGCGGGTATTAGCCATTAAGAGGCCTGCGACAAGTTAAACCAAATTACCCACTCCCGCTGCATATTTCTTTTATGACCGCACGGTACTATCTTCGTCCGGCTATGGCAGTTTATCTTATGGCAGGCCACAGTTCTTGAGTGGTAGATCATAGTCTAATACGTTGTGGCGACGCATCCCGTCACTTTTGTGAGGACAATTCTTCTCATCGTGCATTCCTTCTCGCTCAACCTCAGTCTCTCTCCCCTGCTCTCTCTTACTCTCACCATATCTCTATCTCTATCTCTCTCTCTCTCTCTCTCTCTATCTCTCTCTCTCTCTCTCGTTTGTTCTCTCTCTCCTTTCTTTCTAATTCTCTTTTGTTGGCAATTCTTTATTGGCGGTGTCTACTTGCAATGCTGTAAATACGCCTCAACCAGCAGTTGTATTAATGATGCTTGCCGAAACCTTGTGGGTGGGCTTTCAGTTGCAATGCAATCAATTGCAATCAGCTCGAAATCTAGGTGTCATGTTCCAAAGCGACCTCTCGTTAGACGACCATATCAGCTCCACAGTCAAATCTGCCTATTTTCAGCTTCATAATATTGCAAAAATTCGGGCTTGTTTAGATAAGGATACCTCGTTTAAGTTGGTCCATGCATTCGTGACTTCTCGTCTCAACTTCTGCAACTCACTACTTACTGGCCTACCAGCATGTGCGATCAGGCGATTGCAGCTGGTGCAAAACTCTGCAGCTAGGCTTGTCTGTCGTGAGCGTCGCAGTAGCCACATTACTCCACTTCTCGCCGACCTGCACTGGCTACCAGTCAAGCAACGGATTGACTTCAAGGTTTTGTCGCTCACTTTTAGGTCCCTTCATTCTATGGCTCCAGCCTATCTCTCCGACATACTCCCCCATCAGGCCAAGCATCGTACCACCCGCTTTTCGGAATCCAACAGTCTAGAAATACCTCGTACAAACCTCAAATCCTTTGGAGACCGTGCATTTAGTTCGTATGCTCCCAAAGCCCGGAACTCCCTCCCGACCTGTGTCAGAACATCCCTGACCTGACCACATTTAAAAGGAATCTAAAAACACACCCATTTAGGACAGCATTAAGTGGGTCCCTGTGATTCGTCCTTCACGTGCTTATGCATGCTGACCCTGTGCATGTCACCCCTAACCATGTTATTCATTTTGTTTGTTTTTCAAGCATGATTTTACTTACCATTCAATTGCATTTCCCTTTGCAGCAAATGTAAAGCGCCTAGAAAGAGATTAAGTTCTCTGAGGGCGCTTTATCAAGTACATTATTATTATTATTATTATTACTATTAATGCGAGGAACTAAAACAGCGTGGCGTCGGTCTAGCCAGAACTAGAGCAAGCCGACCATCTGAACTCTCATCAATTGCTATTCACCTCTAGTACTGTGCTCCACGAGCGTCGCTTTCCGCCAGCTGGCTGCCTCGATAGATGGCACGGCTTGACAGCTGGAAACAGAGCACCGTCTGGGGTCTTCCTTGGGCAGCGAGTGACAGCTCGATTGGAGAACATATCTGCCCGGAACACACCACTCGCAGTCGCAAGAGCGATTGACTCTTTCCGATAGAGCATGAGCGATAACCGAAAGCTACAAATCAGCCAGCTGCAAGGTACCTTTAACAACGTCACTCTCTTTTCTCAGGGTTGGCTCATGCAGACGTCAGATTACCTTCAGGCGATGGCTATAATCCGACTTTTAACGTTATCCAGACCCCGAGATTATTTTTTTTCAGACAATGGTTACTGTCAGACTTCCAACGTTATCCAGACCGTGCGATTATTTTCAGGCGATGGCTACTGTCAGACTTATAGCTTTTAAAATCCATTGTCTCATCTACTGTAGATACTCTGTAGCCCTCGGAAGCCATCTTACTCTGATTTGGCTTTTTGTCGTAGGTTTGCGGCCCTGTTTATTTATCTGCTATCTTGCATCAAAGTTTCCCTGGTAAGTATTCTTCTGTGGCTTTGAACGGAAGTAATTACGGGCTTCCCTCAGTCGTCACGGTAATGATAATATTAGAATAATAACTTCGTAAAGCGCACTTAAGAGCTAAATCTCATCCTAAGCTCCCTATATCTGCTGCAATGGTAGCATGAAATTGGTTACTGATAATATGCACGAAGTGTCAGCATGAATTAGCTCACAAAGGACAATTCAAGCGGATGCGGCAAATGCTGTGAGAAACAGGCACACTTTTAGCACACGCACTACTTCATCTTCAATGTGAGCAGCGACGCTACTACTCTCAATGTGGTGACGCTATACATGCGGCTCAGGGGTAGGGCAACTTTAAAAAACTAGAAATAATTAAAGGTCGGAGGAGTCAGCTAGCTCATTTCTACAGCGGCAGTAGAGACGTGTTACAGTACGGACGTGTCGGCTATTACCGGGCTTTCAGTGGACAATATAAGATTGCCTGCTGCATGACTTGAACACGTGGCCTCGGTCATGTAGTACTAGCTCTTTACCCCAGATGCTCAGCCCAGTCAAGAGCTTGTTCAGGAATGCGACATTAAATTTCGAGCACTACTCCAAGGGAGGAGCGATTGGAACTTTATTTGGCGCCTGAGTCAGATGGGGAAGAGGAAACAACAGTTCTGGCTTAGATCGGCGCACACGCCTGACTCAGTCAACATATATGCTGACAGGTCAGACTTTCAGACCCAGTCTAAATGTGCCGTCAAACCAGACAAGCCTCAGCTCTTACTTATTTTCAGCCCACGGGCTGGGCAAAACCGTGTCCATCAAAACCATAAGTACATAAAATAGTAAGTACATAAAATCATAAGTGTCCAAAGTACTCTATGGTTCAACTAGAAGCTAGATTTTCTTGTGGTTGCGGTTTTTGGGAATCCATATGAAAGCTTTATAATAAAAATCAGTCAATGTGATTGTCTACTAACCGATTTGCAAGATTTTTAGCATGTTGCGGTGGTAGACAATCCCTGATGCTGCTCTGGTTCTGCCTATCGAGAGTTAAGGTGCTCACCTTTTAACGACCGAGATCATGGGCTTGAGCCCTGCGGCATATGTAAAGTACCTGGAAAGATATTAAATCCTCGTAGAGTGATCTGCAAATGAACACACACACATGCATACACACACACACACACACACACACACATATATATATGTGTGTGTGTGTGTGTGTGTGTGTGTGTGTGTGTGTGTGTGTGTGTGTGTGTGTGTGTGTGTGTGTGTGTGCGCGCGCGCGCGTTGATTTGTAGATCGCCCAACGAGGATTTAATATCTATCCATCCTACGATTAACATTATATATATATATATATATAATATTAATCAGGGGTCGGATGTGATGGTTAGCTGAGTAAGCACTCTTTTTAATGAAGCTTTTTTACTCGTCGTCTCTATTCCAAGAAACACGATTGCCGATGGCTGCAAGGCCAGTTAAGAAAATCTCCGAGGTTCAGCCTCGTCCCTCTTTGGCTGAACGAGCTGCGATGTTTCCCGGTTTATCAATGGATACTGACCGTAATTCTTACTCTGACACCCAGAGCCCGCAATTTTCTTGACTCCTTCATAAGTAGCTGAAACTCTGCACCCGTTTCAGCCACGTTGTGCCTTCAAGTCCTCTATGGGCAATGAATTAGCCGTTCCAGTCCTACGCTTACAGACCGTTGGCGACAGAAGCTTTTCTGTTCATAGACTGGAAATAACTTCCGCAATTCTTACGCAACCGAATGCACTCTCCTGCTGCCGACTATGGCACATCCTTTACAGCCGTCCTGAGATGCTACTTCCATGCTACTAACTTCATCGACTGCTCTCCTGATCCAAATATGCTTCACAATTTCTCTTTGTTTAGTGTGACGACGTCTGTCGGTTACCGAATGTACACTGAAAGCCGATTTGGCTTGGAGTTCAATATGGCGGAAAAGCGCGTAAGCGCGATCCGTCTTCTTTCTTAAATGCAGTTCGTTGGGCCACGACATAACATGCGTAGCCATTGCCACTTTTTGAAGCTTGGATCGACGAGCTCCCTCGGCATTTTACCTTACTGACGTTAAAGGGGTGACGTGGTGAATGAGCATCGCCGAAGATGTAGGCAAAACTATCGTTGAGCACCTACGCTGTGCGGGTGCCATTCCGACGTCTTCTCATCCTAAAATCTTCTCGTCCTAAAAGTAGGAGAGAGGAGGAGAGCGCATCATCTGCCCAGTGCCACGCCGTCAATATCATGTAGCTAATAACTCCGGCTTCCGCCATTGCCATACACGTGGTTTATCTAAGCAAGTAAATAAATAAATATTAGCCGATTGAACAATCTCATTTGTGTAGCGGCAGAAGAGCCTTAGAGCCTTATCGCGTCGTTTGCAGCTGGAAATAAATGATCGCCCAGTGCAGGATTCGAACGCACGACCTCGGTCGTGAACAGCGAGCACCTTTCCTTCTGGGCTATTTAAAGAGACCACTCACTTATCATCTGCTCATATCGAATGCTTTTCAACTGCGCCTGACCGGCGACGGTTAGGCAGGAAGGAGAGGAAAAAGTGGCGTTGCCGCACTCGACGAGCTCTCGACAGTCACTGCGGCTATCGTCAAATGCCTCCGCATAAAGACCCCTGGTGACAGACAGGTTTTACTCTGCAGGTCCGAGACTGTGGAGCTCACTTGCTTGCGCAATTATTATGCAACGACATCTACTTTCGTGCTGCCGACTATGGCACATCCTTTACAGCCGTCCTGAGCTACTACTTCCATGCTACTCACTGCCTCAACCGCTCTCCTGACTCTGCTATACTTCTCACTCTCTCTCTCTTTGTTGCGTGAGATGAAGCCTGTAAGCTACCGAATGTCTACCGAAAACTGCACAGGCTTTGAGTGGGCCATACAAAACTCTCTAGCGTGACACCCACATAGTTTTGTGGCATTGTAGAGTTACAGACGGAGATACAACCAGTTACCAATTACCAATAATTACTGGCCCAATGCATAAAATGGGAAGACACTTGGCTCTAATTAGAAATGACAACTGGCAAGTTCTTAGCTTGTCGATCTGCAGCGAGAAGTTAAGCAGCAAAGCGTTGGCCGCTTTTTCTGAGTCAGAGCTGCGTAAAAGTTGAAAAAATGCGCGCGACGTGCGATACGCTCTACCGATCCGTAACTTGAGCATGAACCTTTTAAGCCGTGGCATACTGCAATTTTTTTTAAGCTCTGCCTCTTCGATAAATCGGGAAGAGAAGAGCTACTGAAAAGTACAATGAACTTTTCGATTCAGCAGTCCTCCAAGCAGTCCTCCGTCTAAAGAGTCTTCTTTGTCTTGCGGATGGAAGGTGAGCGCCCGCAGCAGAGGCGAGGCGAGGCAGACCAGCTGCTAACGTTCGCTCCGCGACCGCCTGCGACGCAGCTAGCTTATTGCTCATCGACGCCAATTTTTTTATGCGCACGTCGACGCAGTTTCCCTTAAGTCGGGATGCAGAGGCCGGGACGTCCTAGGTCGCCGCCGCATCCGCCCCCGCCGAACGACCGGCGCCTCCGAGCAGCGGTCAACTGCCGCGAACGGCTTCGCGGTGCCTCGGAGGCGAGCTACATTCCATTCGCATCGTGACCCGCCGCCGGGCGTTGGGCCGAGCACGCCTGCTTCCGTTTGAGTCTCTATCGCCGTCCGATCCGGCTCGCCGCACGACTCGCGTCGTCAGGACGGCCTTTCCCGCGCGAAACCGAGGGCGAGCTACTTCCGTACGCCACGCTTTCTGTTTCCGGCGCGAGCGAGCGGCTGCGCCGCCATCGCAAGCGGCGCTCTCAGCTTCTCGCAGCCATCCCAGCCATCGCAGCCATCTCATCGCATCGCCATCTCAGCTTCTCGCAAAGATGGCTGTCGCTCTCGTGGCGCCCCTCCCTTCGCTTGCTTTCCTCGAGACCGGCCGCATTAAGCCCCGCGCGCAGGCAGCGCTCTCGCGCGCCAAGCCGCCGCGGCGTCGCGTTTCGTCGTCCCCGAGAGCTCGCGGACGCCGTCGGTCCATCGAAATCGATCTGCCAAGGTCAAACCGACGGCTGCTGCGTCGGCGACTTTATTGGCGTCGCGGGCGGCCTTTCTCCCGCGGGCGCCGCCGCGCATGTCCGCGCCGCTGTCGTCTGACAGGTGCAGCCGACGCTCGACGACCGCGGTCCTAGCGCGAGACGCGCGAGATGCGCCGCCGCGCGGGCCACTCAAGTCGGCAGCGCTAAACGCGAAATGGCGCCGACAGGCGGCGCCATTTCGTGGCCCTGTCGCGCTGGCGCTTGCTGGCGACGACGCCTTCTGGCCGAGCGCTGCAGACGATCGGTAGCGTCCATTGGAAAGCGCGCCGCGCGTAGCGACTTGGAATTAGCGCCGACGATCGGACATTTATCCTCGGATTGCCGGCTAAATGGCTCACGCAATCGCCGAGCCTAGCGACGGCGCTGCCAGCTGAATCGGAAGGAGGCGGCCATTGGCGCGGCCTTGAGCTGGCCGCCCAGTTCCGCCTGCATGCGCCAGCGCACTCACGCACCGTGACTCAAGCGGTGTCTGACCGCTGCTTGCCGGTATGTGGGCTCGGCCCAATAGACTCGGCCCAATTCCGAGCGGCCGGTATTGTCTCTTGGCTTACGATTCACCCCTCTATTGGCATGATATATCCACCACTCAATGTAGCCTCGCGTCAGTGAGATCGGACGCAATGAAGGTGATGAAAACGCAGCCCCCTGCTCTCGGTGAGAGCGCGCGCCGACGTAGCACGGGACACTTCCGGAACATGCCACTTTGCTTTGCTCGCGTCAGCTGACACTCGCGGTTGAGCTACTTGCGGCAAGCGCACACGGGTCCGCAGCACGCGGCTTGTGCAGACACGAATGACCTTCGCACACGCAGCGCGCCAGCCGGTGTATGAGAATCCCAAAAAGAATTGATCGCCAAGCAGAGGTCAACTTGCAGAAAGGTCTAGCAGAGAGATGTCGCTTGTGAAATTGACTGTGCACCGAGATGGCAGCGCAGTATAAATCGCGAGACCATCTACATCTTATCAGTCGTCGGTCCGTCGCGACATTCCTTGGCGCGGCCGCTCGCACCCAAGTTTGGACCCATTTCCGTAGCTCTCGCTCCGACGATCGACGCGACGGCCACCGGCCGCGCTGTCGCACTGACAGCGTCGGGCACAGCGGCCGCTCGGCGGAAGTCAGCTCTGCCACTAGCGCCACGACCAGCCGCTGGAAGCCGAGTGCGTCCGCTTCCTCCCGGCGGGTCTTTGTCGCTGTCCGATTAGGCTTGTCGCCAGACCGGGCTACCGTCGGATCAGGATCGCCGCAGAACGTGGCTCGTCATCTTACCGTCCTAATGCAGAGTCACCCGGTGCTGCTCGGCGGTTGAGCTCCGACTACTACGACGACGATCGCGAGCCGGCAGCGCTGGCGGTTGCTGCCTGCATGGGAAAAACCACAAAAGCGGCGCGTCTTTAATGCGTGCGCTGCATTCACTACGAGCACGTGCACGTGTAAGCTGCGCTTTTTAAACGTCGACGTCGGCGAGAAAGGACACCGCAACCAGTTTCAGCTGGAGCGCCGAGCGACAGGCTCGACGCTTCAGTCGAAACCGTTGCGAATGCAGCGTAAAACCGTTTCAATGGCGCGACCAAGGGCGCTTGCACCCTTTTTTTAGCGGTACGCCATGAACGGTCTTTAATGCCGCCGCTGAGCCGCCCGCCCCAAGAGCCGCAGAGTCGGACGCGAACGAAGAGCGCACGTGCGCGCGCCGCGCCGCGCCTACCTGCTGCGACGCAAGGTGTGCTCAGATCGCTGACGAGCAGTTCCGGGGGTACCTCTCAACCGACGACTACGTCGCGCGCTCGCCGCTCGCTGCGGCGGCAGCGCGCGCCGACTGCGGTCGGCACCTGCCGTCGTCGGGCGCTCGATTCAGGCCGAAGGCGCAGCGACTTTGTCGGCGGACGCGACAGCGACGGCGGCGACGGCGACGGCGGGGCAACGCTGCGCGCGAGCGTCGTACGCCGCCGCCGCCGCCGCGCGGCGAGCGAAGCACCGCAGCCGCAGGCGGCCGGCGGCGTGGCGGAACTTTCGGTCGGTCCAGTAGTAGAGGAGAAAGTTGACGAAGCCGCTGGCCTGCATCAGATAGAAGGCGAGGCCGACGACCGTCGGGCTGAGCGGCTCCGCTCGGCCGTTGGCGCTCAGCTCGGTGAGCACGGCCGCGACGACCGGCGGCAGGTTGCAGGCATAGAACGTGCCTATCGTGGCGCCGATGGTCAGCACGGCCCTCTTCGGCCGCCGAGTAGACCGCGGCGGCGGCGGCCGCCGGCCGCCGCTGCCGACACTGACAACGCTGACGATGCTGGCGACGCTGGCGACGCTGCCGCCGCTCCTCGACGCCTCGGCCGCCTTCGTGCGGGCTACGTGCAGGATGACGGCACACGACGCGGTCAGCGATAGGACGGGCGCGAAGAAGACGAAGCTCGCCAGCGTCCAGAACAGAGCCGCCTGGCCGGAGCCGACGACGAACACGCCGATGTTGACCGAGCGCAGGAACACGAAGCGTACGTCGCCGTCGCCGAAGGCCACGGTGGCGACTAGCACCAGCGCCGCCAGCCAGACGCCGACGTTGTAGCCGACGCCGAGCGGCCGCCACGACGACCGCTCGGCGCGCAGCGACAGGCGGCTGGACACTAGCGCCATCTTGTTCACGCTGAGGCAGCTCACCTGCACGAGTGTCATCACGAACGGCAGCGCGATCGCCGCTCCGCCGAGCCTGTAGTGCCACTCGGACGGCTCGTAGACGGCGCCGTCGCCGCCGCCGACGGCGCCCGCGGATATGGTCGCTATCCACAGCAGCGCGCTGCAGCGCGACAGGTCGCTGAGCGCCAACTGGAACATGGTGTACTCGGCGAACTTCCAGTCCCTGATTTGCCACAGCGTGGCGCACACGAGCGGGTTCGTGGCGACGATGAGCGCGATGAAGACGCACGCCGCCGCCAGGCTCGTCTGGCCGCCTTCGACGCGCACCGACGCCTCTGAAGAGCCGTTCGCCGTCGACATGCCGCAGCAGTCCGATCGACCGCCGCCGCCGCCGCGGTGCGGCCGGCCACCGACGCCCGCCGAGCGCCAGCGGCCCTCGTCGCCGGTCGCCTCTCCTAGGATATCTCGCTCGTCGGGCGCCGCTCGGGTGCCTCCCACCTGCTGCTGCTGCTGCTGCTGCTGCCTCACGACGATGGCGGGGGCGTCCGGGCCCCCAGCGCCTCCTCCACCGCCGCCGCCGCCGCCGCCGCCGCCGCCGCCGCCGCCGCTAGCCGTCGGTAGGGCTTCGGCCCACTGTGGCAGACAGCGGCAGCAGTGCGCGATCGCCAAGACTCCAACGGCGAGACGCATGCGATCGGCTCGCCGGCACGTGCAGCGTCCTCGCGAGCTGCGCCGCGCGACGATGGCGACAGCGAAGGTCGCAGAGGGCGGGAACCGAGAGGGCAGAGGCGACACTCGGTCCACTCTCCGCCACCGCCGCCGCCGCCGCCGCCAATGTTCAGCGCCCGTATAGCGGAGCCCAGCGGAGCGTACCGCCGTCGCCGGCGCCGCAAAGGCCGCCGCCACCGGGTCATCTTTATACTGACCCGGATTCCGGGGCGGGATGAATCTGTCAACCGGTCTGACCCGGAATTAGCTATTTGTACAGCCCGACATCAGCTCGGGACTATCGCCGAGAGTCGTGCCCGAGCAGGGCGGACGCTGTGGGGCGTTTCGTGCTCTCAAACTCCACCTATCGACCTCCGCCTCTGCCGAACGGCGACAGTCGAACGGATCGTTCCTCGCACCGTGCCGCAAACGCGCCGCCGCGGGTGCGACGCCCCCGCGCGCGCGCGACTGCGAGAGCACTAGCTTCAAATTGTGCAACCACCCGGCGGCGACTCGCTCGCCGCCGCTGGAGCGCCGAGCGCTGTCTCGCCCGCGTATTGGATGTCTTACAGCTGGCAGAAATCAGCGAGATAAGTACTGCCGTCCGATGAAAACGCAATCTTGAAATTAAAGATGCAGCGCCAACGGCGACGACTCGCTCCTCTATTGGCACAGCTGACGAGGCATTTGACGCCGCGGGAGAAGCCAGCTCTTCGCTGTGCCGCCTGAATGACAAATGCCGCCATGCGTTAGGGAACTACTTCTAGGCGGCGACGGCGAGACGGAAGCTGGCATTGAGCCTAAATTCGACACAGACTGCTATACGTCGCAGCGACGCGCATCTGCCTCGAAATCGTATCACGCATGACCTGGCAAGGATGGCGAGCCCGAGGCCGAGCCAGGATTTTCATGCACGGGGAAGACCCTGCAAGTGATGTGAACTTCTAGAGAACATAATATTACCTTCTTCTTATTATTTACTATTGTTATTATTACTACTTATTATTATTAGTGAACTTCGTCTTACCCTTATTAGTCTTACTATGATTAGCATTACAAAGGCTGTTTTTTAATCCGAGCGTAGCCAGGTTTTAAAATAAAGTGGACCCACAAAAATCCACGCTCAAGTCTGTACGTGACTGCGCCTGCCCTCGCTACTGCAGCGGCCCGAAATAGCCCTAGACGGCTCGGGTAGCTGCTGCCCCCCCCCCTCCGCTCTGGAGCGGGAGGGGGACAATGCCTAACGCTTACCCGTTGGCTCCGCCACTGTGCTGGACCGATGTCAGAGAAATAAGGGTAAATGATAAACATGGCTGATCTTCAGCGGGATTCTGAAATGTAGGTTAGCTGATTTAACAGCCATGTGTATTCAGCGGCAGAACGGTAGCGAAGAGATGGCACCTTTATCCATGGACTAAGACAAGGGCTAAACGTGCTATCGCTGCCTTACGACATGGCATAGCACTCTTGAGAGATGGATGGAGGGAGCGAGGTAGAGGGAGCGAGAGAGAGAGAGAGAGATGGAGCGAGAGAAAGAGAAGGGGAGAGAGAGAGAGAGAGGCTTGGAGGGAGAGGAAGAGAGGGGGGGAGAGAGGGAGGGAGGAAGAAAGAGAGAGAGGGGAGAGAGGGAGAGAGAGAGAGAGAGAGGGAGGGAGCGAGAGAGAGAGGGAGAGAGAAAGGGAGAGAGGCTTGGAGGGAGAGGAAGAGAGAGAGGAAGACAGGAAATAGAAAAACGAGGTAAGAGATGGGGAAGAGTGGATATATATATATATATGTATATATAGAGAGAGAGAGAGAGAGAGAGAGAGCGAGGGAGAGAGAGAGAGAGTTTTGGGTTTCTGCAGCCTACTCGAAGCCTTGGCGGCATCCAGCGCGCATGGGCCGCTTATGAGGCAACAACGCGGCCGCTACTGCAGCCGGCGACCGCGATTGCTCCGCGGAGTGACGCGAGAGAGGAGCGGCGTCAGTCGAGCCGAGCTGGGAGCACTAGTCGTGGTCGCGCGAGCGCCTGCTTAATCTCGGCCGCACATGAAAGGCGCTCGCAAATCTCGCGCCGAGAAATTGCGTCGGAGCTCTTTTCCTAACGACGTCAATCCGCTTCACTTGGAAGTCCGACCGGCTAGCGGACAGCGGGCCCATTTCGCGGGGTAACGACAGCTTACCACCCGTAAGCGGAGCGAGCTCTGACGCCTGCTAGCACCTCTGACGCCTGCTAGCACCTAATGAATCAAGCGATCGCCCCTCCTCTCTCCGTCACCCGAGTGCGACCAGCGCGCGAGAAATGCGCGCCTTCTCGAGCCGCGCCGCTGCACGCTCC
Organism: Cristatella mucedo; assembly: GCA_009760855.2. Taxonomy (NCBI): domain Eukaryota; kingdom Metazoa; phylum Bryozoa; class Phylactolaemata; family Cristatellidae; genus Cristatella; species Cristatella mucedo. Next base: position 604,663 of record WPIO01000152.1, read on the forward strand.
GGGCACCCAATCGGAGGGACCCGGATGAGCGCGCGCTTTTGCCGATCGCTCCGTAGCGGGCTCCGACCCGCGCAGCGCCAGTCGAGGCTTGCGGCGCTGGCGCACGTGACGGCGGCGTGGCGGCAGCCGGCGTCACGCTGCCGCCGCCGAGAGCTCGAAGCCTCGATCACGAGGCGAGACGCGGCGGCGGACGCGAGCGCATGACGCGGCGCTCGATCGCCGCCGGCGAGTCCATTTCTGCTGCTGCCCGCCGCCATCGAGCTCGCACCGCTCGAATGGGCAGGGGAGCGCTTCCGGGCAGAGCCCGAGCGCAGCCGCGGCCGTCGAACGCGCCGGGAACCGCTGCCCGGCGGCGGCACGCCTGCTTCGTGCGGGCGTGCTGCCCGTCGTCGCGAGCGGCACGCGTCGCCCTCTCTTTCGTTTTCGCTTGGCTCCAGTTCGTTCGACCGCAGGACGACGGACGATGTCGTCGCTCTGGCAGACGAATCGGCGAGGGAGACAGAATAGGAAGCGGACGCCATTTGTGCCGGCCTCCATTTACCGCAGCTGGCGGTGGCAGCAAACTAGGCGCCACTGCAGCAGCCGCGCCATTCAGCGTAGGGATGCTCGAAACCGGTGTTTACTAGATACACGTTCGAGCATGGATGAATGGAAGTGCATTCATAGCTATCAGCTCAGTCGTGCATGACCGCGGTCACTCACGCATTTCCCTGAATGCTGGCAGTGACAGCAGGACGCTGGAGCTTCGCGAAATTTCTGAGCGGCCATCTCAAGCTGGAATGCGGATGCGCGATGCGGATTCGCGCAGAGGGAGGGGCGCGGCATTCGGCAAGCGGTCTGTAGCTTGGGGGGCCTAAGCTGAGAGTACCCGAAAGGCTCGATGCTGGTGGTATGACTGAGTGCAGTAAAACGTCACGTTGCAATGCCTTGCGAGATAACGGGCTATGAGCTCGGCGAATGAGAGTGTTGTGACTTATGACCTGACCGTTGTATAAGGCTAATATGCCTGACAGCAGTCGCTCTCTTGGAGCCACGGTCTGCCGGTCGTTGAATCCTAGCTGCTGCAAGCCTGCAAACGAGTCCGTCGGAAGTCACCGGTCGTATTAGCCGTTATATGTAGAATAGTGTTTTTTCATTATGTTGTTGTTGTTAGCGCTGCGTGCAGAATATCGAGCCTCGCGTCGTCACCGTTAGCATATTGCGAGCTCCCGGTCTTTGCACATTGTGCCCACTTTGTACCCACTACCCGAGCGAGTGAGGGTCAAAGTGCGGTCAAAGCAGAGTCTTGGGACATGACGTTGTACTGCTAGGCTCACCCAGCCTATCTACACCAGTCGCTGCTATTTCCGAACTATTCAAGTCCGCATGCAGCTTCGAAATCAAAGAGGTTGTTGTGGCTTGTGGCGCGGATCAAACAGCAGTTGTCACAGCACATATGACGGCCAAGCCATGTTGTCGCTGTCGCAGACAGGCTGTACGCCAACCCATCCGCTCTGCTGAGTGTCTACAGATTTTTGCCGCTTCCAGCGGTCGGCTAGCTGAGTCGAGCAAACGATGGTGCGACGCGTCGCCGACACAAAGAAAAATATGAGCCCCTTGGGCCTGTCGTCAGTTTGTCTCGAGCGCGCTCTCCGGCTGCTGTCGTATAGGCTAGACAGTTCAAGTTTCTTGTCACTGTCACTAGTGCAGCTATTTCTCGATCCCATTCCTCCGCTTAAAGACAGTTGGCGACAGAAGCTTTAGCTCTGCAGGTCCTAGACTGTGGAACTCGCTTCCACAATTCTTACGCAACGACATCTACTCTCCAACTGCCGACTATGGCACATCTTTTTCAGCGGTCCTGAACTGCTACTTCTATGCTACTCACTACCTCAACTGCTCTCCTGACTCTGCTATGCTACCCACTTTCTCTTTGTTGCGTGAGACGAAGTCTGTTGGCTACCGAATGCGTACCGAAAGCCGCTTAGGCTGTGAGTGCGCTATACAAAACTCTCCTGCGTAACACCCACATGGTCTTTTTGACTTTGTGGAGTTACTGACGGAGATACATCGCAGTAGCGATGTTTTTCCAGTTTTGTCTTGCGCTTTGTATTCGTCGGGCTCAGAAATGCGCTCTTTCGGAGTGCCTATCCGCATCTAGATTTCGTGCATGTCGCAAAGCACTTTGAACTTTAGCCTGCTACGGTGCTAATGCTCGCTACGCTCATCGAAGTTAGTAGCGCAGGCAAACATCAGCGGGAGCGGCAGTTTTCTCAGCACTTCCGGTGCAGTGAGTTTCGGCAAACGAGAGCACTAGAGAGGCGAATAGCGACATCGAGCCGCTCTTATACAGTGCCGCTTCGTATTGCGCGGACGGAAGAACAGACGATATGCGAGCGGATTAGTGAGCTACGCTTCTGATCAGAAGGCGACTTCAGAGTGAGTGACAATGGCGCCCCGTTGCGCGAGGCTCACGCCCGACATAATCGGCGCAGTGCTTTAGCCGACCAGCCATCTCGATGACGCAACGAGGGAGGGAGCACCCGCGAGAGAGCTCTAACGGCGGTTGCATCGACCGAGCGGATGCATCGCTCTAGGCTGCGCGCCAACGTGCAGCATCTAAAATATGAGACTGCTTCCGTGAAAAGTTTTTTTGCATTCCATGGAATTTCTCTCGCCACGAGTCTTTGAGTTGTCCGATTAACTCGTCCACGAGCTGCATTCTAAAGCGACGCGTCCGAGGTAACAGCGATGATGTGATGGGCGTAAGTGCGAAACCATTCACGCCCCCTCGGACCAAAAAGACTTTCCTCGCCTCGGCATTTCGCTAACCGGCTGCAGAGATTAGTGCATGCTGGGAAAGAAAATATTAAAGACGAACGTGTACACGAATCTGCGGCGCAATTGGCAGTCCGTCTGAATCCAGATAAGAAGGTTGCGTGTTTGAGTCACGTCAGGTTCACGTAATTTTGGTGAGCCGTGATGGCACACTAGGTAAGGTGGATGCATTTCACGACCTCGGTCCCAAGGTCGTGGGTTAAAATCCTGCGGTTGGTGATTCTTAATCGCCATTGCACGCGGTGGTGATAGTCGTAAAGGTTCTTCTGTTTCTATACAAAAGAGGATATTAAATCAGCTATTATTATTATTGACGCATGGCCTGACACAAGTCTGGGCCAACTAGCTAAATAATTGCCTGTGCTGCACGTATATGCTGCCTATTTGAATGCAGCGGTGCTAAGCCGATTATGAAGCCCGAAAATTATAGAAAAACATGAAATCCTTACAACAATTAGAGTATACCAATAAGTACACACAAAATATCCGATACTATTGAAATATATCTAAAATATCAGTGCCTAGGTGAGTTTAAAGGAAGACCAAAGAGTATTCAGCTCATTTCAAGAGCGACTTTCTCGCACCAGTCAAAAAACGTCCGACTGGGCTATTATTGCGACATTGCCTAAGAGTCTGCGTGCGCCGAAATTGTAAGATACATCGATATTGCGTCAGCGAGGCACTGGATTCGATGCGGCGTAGAGACTTAGTATACTGCCTTATAATGATCTGCTTTGCGAGTTAGCTTTTTCCAGCTGACGGCACTTTTTTTGTGCGACTGTCAGCAATTCAGTCGCCAAGACAGCGACTAGTGAGTAGTGAATCTCGGCGAGTAATTGTTCGGCCTGAGGCCGATTCGTATTTTCCTTGCAACGTAACGTTCACGGAACGTGCGACGAGCAGACGACTAACAAGGCACGAACAACTTTCCTTACTCGTCGCACAATTACAAGAACAACTGAGCGACCGAAGGCCGGCCACCGTCAGTTAACTGATCACGCGAGCTGGTTTGGTCTAGCGGTTAAGGTGCTCGCCCCGACCAAGGTCTGACTGAGGTCGTGGGCTCGAGCCCCGAGGCATATGTGAAGCGCCTGAATAGAGATTAAGTTCTCTTGGGGCGCTACATAAATGAATTATATATACACTCATGTGATGAGATGCGGTTATATCTGTTCGAAGTCGCGAGGTGCATAACAAAAGGCACTTTTTTCCGTCACTCAAGCCTTTCTCCGGTAGAGTGGAAGAAAAAGGAAGGTTTGAGTTAGCAGAGCAGAGTCTCGAGTCCCTATGGAAAACCGGTGCCACGCAACATTTACAGAATCCAGCGTCCCCGTACCGACCGAGTTATGTATGAAATTAGTGCTAAATTGTGCACGTAAATGTTAGGTAGCAGCTCTTTTGCTGGGTGCCTGCTGTCAAAGTGAACATTGTAACTGAGTGGAACCTCATACTCGCGGGCTGGTTTGTCAAATGTTTTTATTCGCCATTGAAGATGTCTGGTAATTACTTACAAAGCTGGCAACTCTTGTTCCCTGAGCACGCTCAATTAGCCTTTGGCTAGGAAGACACTACTTTCAAAGTTGTGCGATAGGTCAGCATAGCAATGTAATGGTCTGCCTCCTTCCTCCACATTGGTTTAACTAGGTCGCTTGTTCTATTGGTCTAATAGTTTACATTCGGATACTCCGAAGAGCTGTTCATGTGAATGGGATCAATCGTTTTGCGAAGGCTTCGATTTTTGGAAGCGAAGATGAAGAGCCATCTTAGATTACGTGCTATCCGGAGATAATTTGAGCGTTAAAAAAGCAATTTTAAAGTTCTTTTACGATGTTAGATATAATATATTAGCAGACTTAACTCATCGACTAAAGCATTAAACCAGTTGAACACACTGCTCTTATTGAATTTATATATACCATCTCCAATCGACGGACTTAGTTTTGTCAGGAAGTAGTTTCGGTTATATATATATATATATATATACATATATATATATATATATATATATGTATATATATATATATATATTCAGGTAACGGGCGAAGCCACTTTGTGAAGAACGGCCTTTATTCAGGATGTTTCTATTCTGTTTCACCATCCCTGGCCACTATAAGGATCATCTGCCGACAGCTAGAATTTCTTAATGCCTTGGTGGATGACTTGATGGACTCAAGAGAGCACTCCTGAGATGCATCACTTATGATGCCACTGCATTCTGGTCAAGCATTAGCAAGTTATCGAAGTACAAAAATAATCACCATCAGCCTGCACATCTGCTTTATAACATGACCAGCATCCAATGCAGTACTATCTCTTCGTCAAGTGAGAGACGATGAATTTTTTTAGTCTAATTATTTTAATTATTTAACTATCAACTCAACGTCAGACGTTCACTCGAACCGGAACTTCCTTCGTCTGCGGCTCAGGAGTTCTGCGTTCCGATTGGCTAGCGTCTCCACTCGGCCTAGCAGCAGGAACGCTGCGCTTGATTCGCTAGCCTAGGTCGGGGAAGCCACAGCCTAGGGAGGCGTAAATCGGTTAGGCGGCGGCACTACCCTAGGCTGGGGTATACACTCTCACATACGATCGCTACAGCAGCGAAGTCCAACCGGTGTCCGCCGCCGCGATCGCGGAGCAATCTCGGAGCGATCAACGATGCCTTCGGAGCGAGCGAGTGAGGACTCGAGGAGCGCTCTCCGTCTCGATCGGAGACACTGAGTTAAATGTGCTCCGAGTCCGAAGTCTCGAAAAACTTTCAGGCATGTCCATCAGATTCTGCCACCATATAAAATATTGCTGAGAACAATTTCTCGATCGGTGCTCTAGCAATGTGCATGGAGTGTAGCTTGCAGGAAATATGACTATGACATATTTGCTACATATTAGTTATAGACAGATGCAAACTACCCGAACACGATCTCGACAATAATAATAATGCACTTGATAAAGTGCCCTCAGAGAACTCAATCTCTCTCGAGGCGCTTTACATTTGCTGCAAAGGGAACGCGATTGAATGGTGAGTAATACCATGCTTCATAAACAACATGAATAACATGGTTAGGGGTGACATGCACAGGGTCAGCATGCAAGTGCGGTTGGTGGCAGCATGCACAGTGTCAGCACGCATAAGTACATGAAGGACGAGTCACAGGAACCCACTAAATGCTGTCCTAAATAGGCGTGTTTTTAAGTTCTTTTTAAATATGGTCAAGTCAGGGGATGTTGTGACGCAAGTGGGGAGGGAGTTCCACGCTTTGGGAGCATGCGAACTAAATGCACGGTCTCCAAAGGATTTGAGGTTTGCACGAGGTATTGGTAAACTGTTGGATTCCGAAAAGCAGGTGGTACGATGCTTGGCCTGGTGGGGAAGCAGATCTGAGAGAGAGAGGTTGGAGCCAAAGAATGAAGGGACCTAAAAGTGAGCGACAAAATCTTGAAGTCGATCCGGTGCTTGACTGGTAGCCAGTGCAGGTCGGCGAGAAGTGGTGTGACGTGGCAACTGCGAAGCTCATGACAGACAAGCCTAGCTGCAGAGTTTTGCACCAGCTGTAATTGCCTGATTGCACATGCCGGTAGGTCAGCAAGCAGTGAGTTACAGAAGTCAAGACGGGATGTCACAAATGCATGGACCAACTTAGACGTGGTGTCCTTATCTAAACAAGCCCGAATTTTAGCAGTGTTACATAGCTGAAAGTAGGCAGACTTGATTGTGGAGCTGATGTGGTCGTCTAACGAGAGGTCACTCTGGGAATGACACCTAGATTTCGAGCTATCAGATTTCGATCGAGGTTAGCAGTCGTTAAAAGCATCTACAGTGGCTGGCGAACAGGACAAAGATCATCCGAGGAACCTCTGAAATATGGGGTACCTCAAGGATATGTGCTTGGCCCAGCTCTTTTCACGGTTTATACTCACTTTCTTGCCGATGTGATTGCCAGGCACAACCTAGGCTTTCACTTCTATGCAGATGACACTCAGTTGTACCTTTGCTTTGATTCCTCACAGCCCTCCAGCACGTCGAATTCTCTCAACTCCCTCGCTGTATGTATTGATGTTATCCACACGTGAATGGCAGCAAACTCTTTTTGAATGGTGATAAAATCAACTTACTAGTAATGAGCAAACCAAGTGTGATTCAGAAATTGGAAAGGCTAACGCTCAAAATCGGCTCTGCCAGCACACCAGCTCCACAGTCAAATCTGCCTACTTTCAGCTACATAACAATGCTAAAAGTTGGGCTTGTTTAGGCAGTGATACTGCATCTAAATTGGTGACGTCTCGTCGCATCGAAATCCCCGTCGCATTTGTGACATCCCGTCTTGACTTCTGTAACTCACTGCTTGCTGGTCTACCGGCCTGTGCTTCTGCGGCTGCGTTTATCTGCCGTGAACGTCGAAGTTACCACATCACACCACTTCTCGCCGACCTGCACTGGCTACCAGTCAAGCAACGGATCGACTTCAAGGTTTTGTCGCTCACTTTTAGGTCACTTCATTCTTTGGCTCCAGCCTGTCTCTCAGATCTACTCTCCCACCAGGCCAAGCTTCATACCACCTGCTTTTCGGAATCTAATTGTTTACCTATATCTCGTACAAATCTCAAATTCTTCGGAGACCGTGCCTTTAATTCGCATGCTCCATAAGCCTGGAACTCACTCCCGACTTGCCTCACGACATCTCCTGACTTGTCCACATTTAAAAAGAAACTAAAAACGCATCTATTTGTGACAGCATTTAGTGGGTCCTTGCGATTCGTCTTTTATGTGCTTATGCGTGTGACACTTTGCATGCTGCCACTAACCAAACTTGCATGCTGACCCTCTGCATGCCACCCCTAACCATGCTATTCTTGTTGTTTATTGAGCATACTACCAGTAACCACTCGATCGTGCTTCCTTTGCAGCAAATGTAAAGTGCCTAGAAAGAGATTAAGTTCTCTGAGGGTGCTACATCAAATGTATTATTATTATTATTATTATCATTAACAGCACAAGTATGGTCACATACCCAGGCTGCGGAAAGCGCCTCTTGCAGGTTAAGTGTGAATCGTGACTCATGGGAAACATCAATCTGGAGGCTTAGCCCAACGGTCCAGGGGATCCATCTTTTTTTTTATCTTAGATGACAATGCTTTTCGGACCAATGAGGACCATGAAGAGCTAATACTCCGCGGTGATTTAGGACTACATTTGAAGGTACAGAAGTCATCTCATTGAGACTCATCCCTGATCCGTGACTGGTATTGTTGTGCGAGTTCCCTAATCGAAATCGTCCCTCATCCCACAAGTTTGGTATGACTAACACACCAGAGGTTTGGTATGAGTCAGCCATGCCTACTGATTTAGTAGACAATTTAACTATGCCAGCTTTAGCTGTTTGCTTTAGATAGCTGTCAAATATCGGCAGCTTTGGAGGGATCTGCACTGAAAAGGCTGGTTGATTATACTTCCAATAAAACGAATAGATTTGATAAAAACCAAACTTATCAGCACCAAGCGTATGTCCGGATTTTTGTAATAGCCACGGAGCCCGTTAGAGGGCAGTCTTGGGCGTGTCCACGTCATACCGATGAATTAAAATGTCATGTCTATGGCAAGTACTGCATTTTTTAGTCTGGCAAGGCTAACATGACATGCTGAACAATTTTAGGTGATGAGAAATCTTGAAAGGACAGGCGGCGTAAGCAGAATCTGACATTCGGAGTCAGAAACGTCATCAGTAGTTTGAATAGCCTTGAGTACCCTTGTTGGGAGTTGCTGATTTATGCTACGGCCAACTTCGGGGTCAATCAGCCGGGCCAGGCTTGTCCTTGGGTTGGAGAAGGGAAGGATTATGCCGTGGATTTCGAAGATGGTTCTCAACGAGTTGAGACTTACACCTGCGTACGTACTGATCTCTGTTATGTAGCTGCTCTAACCTGGAACGTTGATGTAATTGTGTTCCTGGACGTCCTAATATGCATCCTACCTCCTTTTCTCGTACCTAGGATCCCCAGTGCTGTAAAACTTCCCCCTCTTTTGAGCGGTGGATGGGATTATGATGAGTAATATGACTTATCGCCCCTTTGGTTTATTGCCGAGAGACCCACGCCCCTCTGGATGCCTGCAAAACAAGGACGAGGAATTATAGGGATAAGCAACACACCTCCTAGTCCTGGTTACAACGACGTGAGTCTGATTTTAACACACCTCCTAGTCCTGGTTACAACGAGGTGAGTCTGATTTTTCAGAACCTGCTGCTGCCGTTCGGCTTTTAAAGAGTTCTGCTCCCTCACCCCTCCCACCGAGCTAGGCCAGGATAATTTCATCTGATACCGTTTAGTGTACTTCTCTCTTTGTGGCTCCTTTGAAGTTAAACACAAAGTCGGATGTTGCCTGACAGTTTTGGTGCAGCACAAAGTCCAGCTCGCCAGAGAGTGCTTTCTTTTAAAGGGAAACCACTCTACCTAAAAGTAAAGTAAAAGTTGGCCGATTCAAATGCTTCATTTATATAAGGCGCAGAAGAACTTTGGTGGCTACAACTCCCACATGCTGGAGCCTACTGCAAGATTCGAACCAACTGCCTGAAACGTGAAGTGCGAGCACTTTGCCCCCGAGGCTAGACCTGCGCTGACTATCATTATTTTTTTCACTTTCTCATTCAGGGGTATAGAACCTCAATAGGAGAGTACATACACACCGGATGCAGTTCTGACTGAACCTATGCTCATACTGCTTGAGGAGTCCCGGGAAGCAAACGAGTAACGACCGCTACAACGACCGAATACCCAAAACTAATGGGCTAACTATTCGGCCCCGATGCGAATACCGGGCGCATGTTCGGTACTGTGCTTATTGCTGCCATGTTCCGTTGCTGTCGGCGTACCGGTGTGCATGCACCTAGAAGCTGCTAGCTGCTGTTCAATGAGTAAAGGAAGTTTCGTGGGTGTCAACATCAGCAAATGTAAAGCACCTAGAAAGAGATTGAGTTCTCTGAGGGCCCTTTATCAAGTGTATGATTATTATAATAATATTATTATCATAACTGAACCGCAGAAATCCTCCCAGCTTAATAACCTACCGGTGCCGGTGGCTTTGAAGAGCTCTACGTGGAGACTCATTGAATTACCTTAGCCATAATAATAATCTATTAATTAATTAATTAATTAATTAATATAATATTATTATTATATTACCATGGATGGTTTTCTTGTCTGACACTTATGAGGGTCATGCTTGCATACAAAATAAAAAAGTATACGTGTGTGCACTAGTACAACGAGGGAGTACAACGAACGCCTAGCACTAGCTAGTAGAGACAAGGCCTTTGGTCCATGATTAACAATAAGATAAGAGAGAGTGAATGTAAACAACAAATAGACAAGCAACCTGGCTTGAGCAGCCAGTAAAGAAACCTAGAACTGCAGGATGCTATAACTTAGTTCAATCCTGTCAAAGCAGCGCAAACTATGGGCGATCCTGAGAACACATAAACCGACATCTAAGTATAGCTTGCATGAAACAGGCAGCATTGTCGTGGATTTGGTAGCATTTACCATATAGGTGGCTTCCTTACAATAGACTAATCTAGCAGTAGCTGATAAACAGCTGAGAAGGCTGATTTTACTTAGTGTCGAAGTACTGCATCCCTACCTACATACGCCCACCTATACTTAATGCAGTTAAGTGTGACAGCCAATGTATAAAAGAGCACATGTCGAATGATGATTTAGCAACAGGCCGAATCCTTTAAGGCACTCTCACCAGTAACAAAGGTATACAAATGTAAACCTGTGCTATCGCTGGTCAAGTGAGGCCTCTTAGAATGAACCGCATGGCAAACTTCGATGACATCTTACTGCTCAGCTTGACGACTTCGCTAGCGCTTTTGCATGTAGCACGATGATTGAAAATAAAGTCACGATGAATGAGAAAGCATTGCATGCAAAAAAAGCAACAGCTACGTAAGCCATGCTCAACAATGTTACCTCTGCGAACAGCAGAGAAACATAAGTTCATTTGGTAAAACAAAATAATACTAGTGCACACGATCTGGCAGGCTGCACACCATGTAGGCACATGAGATGTGTTGGAGTGGCGCTTGACAGGTGAGCAGCATGAACAGCAGCAGCACAGCAGACTGCAAAAGCTGTGGGCCAACGAAACGTGTCTACAGTAGCAGCAGCTGCTGCTGCTGCCTCCTGGCAGCCAAGCTCAATGCCGACGAGGCACGACCCTCACCGCTGCCTCCTGTTGCGGTTGCGGCTCGTAGCCAATTCTCTGGTTGATCGCCTCAGTTCGGGCTCTGGCAGCAGCTGCTCGAGCAGCATCCTGGTCGCTCGTAGGTGAAGATTCGGTGGCTAACCGCCTCCGCTCCAGCAGCAGGGCCCGAGCCTGCTCCCACTCCTTCAGATCGTCCATCCTTAGCTCAATTCGCGTTGGTTTCCTACGCAACATCGAGGGCAGCAGACGGCCCTGCTGCTGCTGCTGGGAGAGGGCGTCGGATTGCGAGCCTGGAAATGCAATATGTGACCTATGCAAGGCCAGCCAGCAGCTAAGAGCAGCAGAGACATAGGCAAGTAAAGACAAGCTCGCCTCTACTAGGAGATGCTCTGCATTCGATGTAGGACAGTTAAGTCGGGTTTTCATAGTAGCTATGTAGCGATCGTGCTTACTGACTACACGGTGCCTTTTAAAAGCGAGTAATAATACAAACACTAGTAAAACTTGTGTAGACACCTGGGAGATTTAAATCTCATTCTAGGTAGTCTACAGATGCTGGAAAGGAAGCATGTGATCAATTGTTTAGTGATGATTTTAATTTCTTTTTTAAGTATGTCCAAGTCTCACCAAGTCTTAGAAAGCATAAAAAACTGAAACCACGATTTTTAGATTAGCTAAAAGCACAGCTACACGACTTGACCCAGAAGAGTGGATGACATGATATGAAGCCTAATGAGAAATGAAGATACCTACAAGTGAGTGACAGAATCTTGAAGCCATTACGCTGTTTGATGGGGAGCCAGTGCTGGTCGGCAAGTAGTACAAGAAGTAGGCAAGTAGTAGCAAGTAGTAGGTATGAGGCATCTTCGACTTTCATGACAGCCAAGCCTAGGTGCAGTAATGCACCAATTGTAAGCATCTTAATGCACAGGCAGGTAGACCGGCAGGTAGTGAGTTGCAGAAATCCATTACGGAATGTCACAACCGCCTGGACCAGCTTGGCAGTGGTATCCTAATGTAAACAAACCAGAATTTTCGAAATGTTGCACAGACAAAATTAGGCAAACTTGACTTCGGAGCTAAAGCGGTACTAGTGAAGGGTCATTTTGGACCTAGCCTCCATGATGAGGCTATTGGAGAAATGCTGGCCATGCCCAGTTTTAGGGTCAGGGTTTCTAATTTCTGAGCAGGTTTGCTCAAAGTAAGTAAGTTGGTTTATGGTCACTCAATTTGGGAAATTTGCTGCCATCAAAGTGCAAGTGCAAATATTAGCACTACATGCTGCAGGGGAGTTGACACAGTTGGACATGCAAGGGGCCAGAAAACAGCATAAAACATAGGTATAGCCTAGCACCAAAACAGGAGCCTAGGTTGTGCTTGGCGATTATATCGGCAAGAGGGACAGCATAAACTGCAAATAGAAGTGGATCTAGAGCCGATCCATATGGTAACTCATACTTTGAAGGATGAACGGATGACGGTTGGCCATTGACATCTGGTCTTTGAAAAATCTCACTGCTGCACTGTCGTACACTACCAGTGATAGCCAGGCAAGATGATGGGCACTCTTTTAAGGACATTGAGATCAATGGTATCAAAAGCTGAAGAAAGATCCAGCAGAACTAGCCGAGAGACTACCCCCCAAGTCACCTTTCCGGAAAAAGGGGTCGAATTATACATTAGCAGTAGGACTGACTCTGAGGAGCAACAAGCTGTAAAAATGATAGGGACTTACTCTCTAGGCTTGAAGTTTTGATATAAGAATTTAACAGGTTTGCCACTAATCTTTCCAGTGTGTGATAAGAAGGGCGATATCAGCTATTTATTTCGACTTCATAATGAGTAGACAGGCAAAGGTCTCTTTAGAGGTTGCAAGGAATTACCTGAGGGTACTCTACACACGTATTATTATTATTATTATTAAGGACATATTTATCTTGCTAACTGTGCAGGGAAGCAGCAAATCTCAATAGGAGAACTGCAAGCGTGGGGTCTAGAGAGCTAGTAGTCTTCTTTGCATGGGAGAAAACTTTTAAGATGAGGTCAGCAGGAGCAGATCTGAAGGTACACAGTGAGATCGAGCAACGAGCCAAGGTTGATAAGTCAATCGCACATGTTACCTCGAGGTTGAACTACCTGATCTTATCTATTTTGCTGACAACGAGACTGCAAAATGAGCTGTTAAATCAAAATGCAAGGATCGCTAGGTAACGTGCTAACCTGAAAGCACTTAACAATAGTTGGTGGACGACATAAGTATTGTTATTAATGCATCATTGAGTCCACCACTTTATTGTAGAAACTATAGTTGACTTTAGGTATGATGGGTTAATACGAGTTACAATAATCCTCGTATACCAGTAGAAGGGTAGCCCTGATCTTGTGCGTGCTTTTTGAACTTGCGCTAAATATTCTTACCTGCTTTAATATCTGCTAAGCCGTAGGCTATCTGGGTGAGTTCATACCATGTTGCGATGGGTCAGAGGAGTAAACTAATTCAGTGCCTCGGGTAGCTCAGTATTATAGCATTCCATAAGTAAGGGCGGGCGGGTCAGGCCTGGCGTACATGCAAACTTTCGTAACAAACTTTGTCAGTAACAGCTGTTAGCAGAGTTCCATAGCTAACGCCAAGCCTTTCAATCGCAGACCAGTTAGCCGCGAAGAGACTTTCGATCGACGGAGGAATCTGCTGTAGGCTAGCCGGTTACCGTAAACTTATGCTTTACGTGGCAACGTGTTGCACATCGCGCGGCACTTTAGCCCAAAAAATGATCGACTAGAATCTCAGCAGCCACACCCAACAAGGAAGCGTGCAAACTATGGAGAACTGGAGCTGCAGCTTTCGCGACAGGACCGCCAACTGGCAACCGCTGGCGTTCTTGGAGTTGAGTGCAGCTCCGGAAAAAGTCGCAATGGGACAAAAACGAAGGAATAAGGGAGCCACTCAAAAAATCTGTCTTAATAACCGGGCTACGAACGAGAAACTCACGCTAGCGCACGAAACTGCTGCGACGACTTCAGAAAGACGACCGGGCAAAGCCAGATGGAGCGACCTGACGGCATACAGCGAGCAGCACCGCACCGCCAGCGACAGGATGCCGGCTGTTACGCGGTAAGAAAAGCCTTAAGTCGCTCAGCGTGCGGCGGGATTCCGGCCAATTTCAATTTCTACTGGACGTTGGAAGAATTTGATAGAAAGTGTCGCGCAACACTACTAGTACCACCGTTTCGCCTTTAATAGTCGAACTGTGGGAAGTAGTCACGGTTAAGAAGAAAAGGTGGTCGGCGGGAACCGGCACCGTCGTCTACTTCTCCGACCGGCTGGGTGCGTACGCCCGGTCGCGCGTGTCTCCGGCGTCGCTCGAGTAGCGCGTGGTGGTGGATGTCTGCGCTCCGCCGACGTTGATTGTGTTCCAGTTTCCGTCGCTCTTGCTCCTGCGCACGCTGGCGTTGCGCTTGCGGCAGAGTGAGCGTGAGCGCGATCGGCACACACAAGCCGGGCTTACAGTCCGACGGCATCGATTCGTGCATTCGCCGAGTCGCATGACTCCATCCGCCTGCCTAGCCTAATGCTTGTCGTATTTCTTTGCAGTCGACGGCTGCATAATTTGGTATTCGACTGTACCTGATTACCTGATCGGCGGTCATGTCCGATGACGAGGCTGGCGAGAATGTCCAGCCTAAGAAAGCAGACGGCTCCATTCGCTATGGCAGCATCGAAGAAGCGCTGCGAGCGCACGCCGAGTCGTCGTCGAGTGGCGGGCAGTCGGGCGGTCAGTCTAAGCCGTCGCCGGGAGCGCCGTCGGGCAATATCAATTTGAGCAGCGGTGAGTTGCCGAGGAGCGATGCCTGAGCGCGTGCCGCGAGCCTGCAGTCGGCTGCTCGTCAACCAGCGTCGGAGGTAGCCGTGCTACGATGTCCGCCGATTCATTGGTGTCTTGGCAGCGGCCGGGTGTTTTTTTTGGGGGGGGGGAATGTGAATGTGTATCGATCAAATGCAGACAGACCATCATGCTAGCGAAACGCATGTGCACTGGCTTCCTTCCGGCACCTTCTTTAGCGGTTCTGTATTGCCAGTAGATGGCAGGTCGTACGTTAGCCCAGCTGTGCCGCTACTATCTCGGGTAGCTTCTGGACATCGCGCCAACTTCTTGAACCTTTATACATTGCCACAGAATCCACATGGGTGCCTCGGGCAAAGATATGGAAAAAAAAGAAAGACTTACACGGGGCTTGGCTGCTCATGGAAAATTGCCTAGCGATATTGCGCCATGAAATCGTTTGCCCATTGCTGAAAATATGAGCTGTGTGGCTTTTAGGGCTCTGGCCGAGTGTCGGGGCTTCTAACTTCGCCTACCAAAAACAGAACTGCAGTGCACTCAGTTGGTCTCAACCATGTTTTTGGACCCTTCCAACTGAGTTGCCACACCCACCGCCCTTGCACGGTCTGGGTGTAGTGCCGTACAGACGCGCTAGAGTGACCAATGGTGGCTGTCGCTGAGTGCTGTCTGCATCGATCAGATAATCTCACCATCGAAGAATCCTCGAGCCCTTGAACCTACCATTTGCACTGTTTAAAGCAGCTACCCACAAGATGCACCAGATAATTTGTAGCTCAGGGTATTATTAAGGGCGAGTGGTGCATGTAGCTTTCAGTGAGCCAAAAACATGAAAAGAACAGCTTTCTCTGACAGGTTCTCAGGCCATTTCCATTACATTTTGTGTACTTTCAGTCAGCCCGTAGCTATGGTTCGAAATGATAAAAGACCGATTGGCCGAGCAGGAAAAAGATCATCCTACTGAATTTTTATTGATGACGAATTGAGGAACTTAATGGGACCATTATCCAAGAATTGACTCCTTGAGTGCCCCCCTTGAAAAATTAATAAGGCTGCTAATCATAACCTCCGCTGTGTATATGTTTTAACTGAATGATGATGCCATATATCCCATGTAATAGCTTTGCATAGGTGTGCATAGACAGATTTGTTTTGAATGTCGTTCAAAAGCAATAAGTCAACCTCTTTCTCTGACCTTAGGATCATTTTCAATCTTACTTTAGAATGTTACTGAAGTCTTTATGTGCAAATAGCAGGGCTATGTTGCAGAAACTTATTTTTTTTTAATTTGCGATTTTGCGAGAAGTAGCCTCTATGGATGCCGAAACAGACTTGCCTTTCGTATTTTGCCGCTTATTGCAAATAACCTAACTAATGGCATATGCTATTTGCTTCTAAATTACTAGGCAAAGTGAACCCTCTAATGTGGTATTTTTTAACCTATTTTTGTAACACTAAACAATGTAATTTCCATGGTTTTTCAGGGCGATGAATTTGTTTAACTTGGATATACGTGCAGCCATTGAGTTTCGTGGAGGTAAAACCACACTGCTTAAGGCCAAGTAAATAGCACACTAGTACGCATGATACTTACTATAAACGTATCATGTGGCTACTTTTATCGGCTACTCCATTATTGTGTTATTATTCATTCGTGGCAAGCTCTAGTGACGATGCACAACGTACTCGATATTTGTTTTTGGTGTTTGTTCAGCTACTGCATGACTGGCCTGGGTTGTGGTGATTGTTGCTTTAGGATTGTCTGTCGTGAACATTGCAATTGCCACACTTTACGCCACTTGTCACCGACCTGCACGGGCTCCTCCTCGAGCAGCGGATCGACTTCAAGGTCCGGTCACTACCTTAGGTCCCTAGCTCTTACCGTCCGACAAGCCTGTCTTTATGCTCACTCCTCGGATATTCCTCTCTTATCGCCTGCTTTTCTGACAGTCGTTTGCTGTGCGTCTAACCAACCTCTAACCTTTTTTCACCATTCCTTTAGTTCCCATGCGTCCAATGACTAGCAGTAGCTTCATACTGACATCACATCCCATGACTTGCCCTAAAGTAAAAGCAAATGCTAAACCCACTTGGTTGGTTACTCGAAGCATTTGCTATGTTTATTTGAGTTATCATAAGTTATCCTATATATAGGATAACTCAACTATCCTATAACCTATATAAATAGTTATATATATATATATGTATATATGTATACCTATCCTATATATAGTTATCCTACAGGTCCTTGTGCTTGCTGCAGTTAATAATAATAATGTACTTGATAAAGCGCCCTCAGAGAACTTAATCTCTTTCTAGGCGCATTACATTTGCTGCAAAGGGAATTGCAATTAAATGGTAAGTAAAATCATGCTTAAAAAACAAACAAAATGAATAACATGGTTAGGGGTGACATGCACAGGGTCAGCATGCAAATGTGGTTAGTGGCAGCATGCACAGTGTCAGCACGCATAAGCACATCAAGGACGAATCACAGGGACCCACTAAATGCTGTCCTAAATAGGTGTGTTTTTAAGTTCCTTTTAAATGTGGTCAGGTCAGGGGATGTTCTGACGCAGGTCGGGAAGGAGTTCCAGGCTTTGGGAGCATACGAACTAAATGCACGGCTCCAAAGGATTTGAGGTTTGTATGAGGTATTTGTAGACTGTTGGATTCCGAAAAGCGGGTGGTACGATGCTTGGCCTGATGGGGGAGTATGTCGGAGAGATAGGCTGGAGCCATAGAATGAAGGGACCTAAAAGTGAGCGACAAAACCTTGAAGTCAATCCGTTGCTTGACTGGTAGCCAGTGCATGTCGGCGAGAAGTGGTGTGGTGTGGCAACTGCGACGCTCACGACAGACAAGCCTAGCTGCAGAGTTTTGCACCAGCTGCAATCGCCTGATCGCACATGCTGGTAGGCCAGTAAGCAGTGAGTTGCAGAAGTCGAGACGAGATGTCACGAATGCATGGACCAACTTGGACGTGGTATCCTTATCTAAACAAGCCCGAATTTTAGCAATATTATGAAGCTGAAAATAGGCAGATTTGACCGTGGAGTTGATATGGTCGTCTAACGAGAGGTCGCTTTGGAATAGTTGTTAGTCATATTACCACTAATCTGTTGGTAGGCTCCTGTTTCAGCCTGCATATGTGAAGGGCTCAGAAAGAAAAGTAGCGCTCATTGGGTGCTGTAAGAATATATTATCATTATAGGTGAGACCATGGAAATGGAAAATGAATCGAATGAGACCACAACTGCAGTGCTGGCCGAGTTCGATCGACGGAGGCGTGTAAGGAATCAACCGTCTGTCTTGTGATGTTGCACTTTTGTTTTTCAAGTGCTAGCATCTATGCTTAGGTACACTGATAGTGGGTATGTATGTCACACACCAGAGCTTGCAGATACTATGTAATTGTTTTTGGTTATATCTAGCATGCCAGAGCCCCTTGAAACTAGCATGCTGAGTAATGACTGAGCTGCTCTAGCTGGCTATGTTGGAACTGAGCTCTGACTTGCATTCGAAAGAAAGACGACTACATTGCCCATCTTGACCGATCTTCGACACGAGATGGGTTCCTGTCAAGATAGACTTGTGTCAGCCACTAGGAATGTGCCTTTGGATTTTCCTTGCAAAGGTGTATGCATTGGAAGCTTCATTCTTTCTATTCATTGATGGTCGTCCCTACAAAAAGCAGAATTCCTTTTCTATACAGCAGCTGATTTTGAATTTCTTACATAGCTCCCTTTCAGCAGCTTAGCCAATACACGACCTTTGCACTTGCCATCATCAAGGCCTATCAAGTGCTAGCTGCTGCTCGTTTGTATGCTGGATGGTTGTGGGGTCGTTCACGTAGATTCTGGCTGGTGCTTTCTGGTTTGTTTGAGGAAATTAATCACAATTTCACTAATTAATTTGAAGTGAGTATCTTGGCTGGTTTTGTTCATGTGAATAGGCTCGGGACTGATTATCTGCTGCTTTGCAGCGTGTGGCAACAGCTGCGACTAAATTGCAAGCTAACTTACACTTCCGGTGGCTTGTGTGGTTAGAGTACTGCTTGTTACGGTTGTTTTGGATGACATGGCTGATTGTGATTCTTTCGATGAACGGTGCTCTTATATGTGGGTGCGGCATCCTAATGGTCAGGGGAATGTGGGTGTGGCACTATTTCGATGAAGTATTCTTGCCAACAAAGAAAGCCAGATAAGCCAGATAGAAACAAACAAGGGATGTATTTTATACAAAGGCTACGAAAGCAGCATTTAGACACCCTTATTCTCTAGTCTGCCATTTGTTTCTCTTGGTCTGCTTTTTGTTTCTCTGGTACCATGATGACTTCATGGAATGGGTGCTGCTGTCCTTAACAAAGGAGATATATCACAGTGAACATTTGCCAACACTGAGAAAATCGAATGAATGTCAGAGCTTGGAGGAATGATCTAGTTTCTCTATGGTGAAAATGCAATAGCCTAACTGCAGCGTCCAAGATTTTATGTTAAGTTTAAAAAAAAAACTGTGCTTCCATGCCATTCGTTAGATTCTTGTAGTATGCATGTAGACCAATTATGCATGTTGACAAAGCCCCGTAGATTCAGCGGAACCATTTCGCATCTTGCAATAGGCGATTCCCATCGAATGCCTACTACTGACACGAATGAGCAGGAAAAGGAAACACGTATTTAGAAAAAGAATCTGCTCGGTATATTTAAGTAAAGTTGTATCAGTTCACGAAGTTTAAGGTCGAATTAGATAAGTGCAAAAAAAACAAGATGGTGGAAGCAAGAAGCGTTTGTGCAAGGACCGACCATAGCTGCCGGGACAGGCTCAAGATCTGACCGTGGTTAGCATCCCCGTGCAGGACCGCGGGCCTTTTTGCAAAGTGGATACTTTGGTATCAAGCACCCCAGATAATGTGTGGCCGGCTAACTCGGAATGGAAAGACGGGAAGCGGTTTGCCAAGCTTCCTGATGTGGACTTTCCTTTCATGCTGGCTTGAGAGCTGTAAAGCACCACGTGCTGAGATCATGCAAATGCAACTGCTGAGGTTAGCTCGGTGAATTTTCAGGTTTTAGCCCGGCTCATCCGATAATGCGCAAGTGCATCTCGGAATGTCGGCCCGACGATAAATATAACCCGGGACAACCTGGTCTTATTTTATTGAATAGCATCTGGCCGCACATTTCATAGCGCAGCAAACTGACACAGCACACATTGACATGGCACTTCTTACAACTGCCGCCAGGCACCTTAAATTGGAGGGGGGAAAATAATTCACTTGTAAAGTGCCCTGGGAGAACTTAATCTCTATTCAGGCCCTTCACATATGCCATGGGGCTCGAGCCCACGACCTCGATGAGACCTTGGTGGGGGCGAGCACCTTAACCACTGGGGCCAAACCAGCGTGGCACCACTGTTTATTTCACTTTACTTTAGGTCTTGTATTTTAAAGTAAATAGGTTAGTGCTTGCGCATGCTGACAGTATGTTCAAGATTCACCAGAAAGCGGCTGCTTTCTAGTGACAGCACAACCGTCACGGCGGCAGCAGAGTATTGAAAAAAACACCTATTATATGAGTGTGGGTTTGACTAATGGATGCACCCGTGCAGTTGACTGGAAAGAAGGCATTTATTGAACTCTGTGCTTGTGATCGGTTGGTTCACCAGCCTTATGATGTGCTCATGTGTAGCCGAAGAAGAAGAAGAGCCTTTAGAGCTTTTAGAGCTTTTTAAGGCAGCTTTTGCAGTGAGCGGGCAATTCTGTACTGCTTTATGCGCGCACGTATCGAAACGTCCACGATGTGTGTGGTCAAGTTTGAGCACCTTGGCGATAGCTGCTGTTTCTCTATGCGTGGCGACAGCGGCTGTAGGATATCGCTACTCGCCATTGCTGTGACACTCGGCCGCCAAGCTGCCTCCGAGACGAGATGCTTGCTCGTTTGCAGGCCAGGCACATTGCTGTACCCACAGACGATATTGAAGTCAAGGTCAAGTTAAGGCAGCTCGGCGAGCCCATCTGTAAGTGACGGCGTGCAACAGCTGGTCGCTTGTAGTTTGCTGCTTTGTCTGTGTGTGCGCGCCGTGCTCTGTAGACCGCTCGTGTGTGGCGTGGCAATGGCAAGTGTCGTCGTCGTCATCAGCTCCTCTGAGCTTCCTCCCCGAGCTTCGGCAATGTGTATAGCATGCTGCCGTCTGACTGCGTTTGTCTACTAGGCCTTTTCGGTGAGGGTCCGGCTGATAGGCGGGACCGCTTGCGCAATCTGCTGTCGGTGGTCGGAGAAGAGTCGTTCAGGCGCGAGAAAGAAGAGCAGAAGCAGCAGGAGCAGAAGCGCGAGCAGGCAAGTCGTGGGACTCGTCGGGTGCGCGGGAGCACTGCTGAGGACGCGATGGACTCGTCGTGCTCAGTAGGACAGGCAGAGCAGCAGCAGCCGTTGCTCTGCCTGTCTCATTGGTAGCGGGCAGTGAATTCACAGGCGATCGTGCCGGCATAAATCGTTCGATTGGCATACATAAATCGTTCGATTGTTCGATTCTCCTCCACCAGCCCCCTCTCCGAGCCCTGCTGCGCAAAGGCAAGGCACGCGTTACGCCCAGGTGTACTGTGTAATTCGCTTTTGAGAGCCTACACTGCGCTCGTGTTCTCGAGACGAGCCCTGTTGCGGTCTTGTTTGCATTTGCAGCAGGCTGCTTGCAGATGCTTGCAAGTTTTGAGTTGATCCTGTCGCGTCAGTCTGCTGAGCTGCTCTCTCCTTTTTCGTCAGGACAATGTCACGTGGTACCACGAAGGCGCAGAGGCGCTGCAGCAAGCGCGTGTCTCGTTGGCCGACTACTCGCTGCCTCGCGCTGCCGCTCGCCTGAAGCGGGAGCGGGAGCAGGCGGCGATCCCGCCGACGCAGCGACAGGCCCGCACGCAGGAGCTTCACAAGCAGCTGCGGGTTAGTCGGCTGCCTAGTTCTGCGACTGCTTGCTCGTGCGTGCATTCAGGCTCCCTCGGTTGTGGTTACGCTTTGTGCTCGCAAGGCAGCATGGGGATCGAGTGCATTATAGGAAGTGTCGTCGTGTCAATCGCTCTGTCTTTCTGGCTCTGTGTAACTGCTGACATAGATGTGGAGGGTATTACAATCGATTCATCTCAAACTGACTCACGTGACAGATTCGACCACTTTGTTCTGAACATTGTTGGCGCAGCAGCGCCACTTGATGCTATCTTGATCTCGTTATGCTTGCTGTTCACTTCGGTAGAACAAGCGGTGGGAAATGCACATCCGTTGATTCGAGTCGATCTCTAACAGGTTTTACTGCAGCAGGCCCCTATCTATAGGGGACCTCTGTCTAAATAGGGTAAAGAATGTGCCAGCCATCGATGAGTGGCTAGAAGTAAATTGTTGTATCACCACCTACCCCCTGCTTGCAGACACACTATCGATGTAAATCGTCAGTGGCCGTTGGTTGGCACGATATAAGCATTGAAAGAACTACTTGATTTTTCGGTTCTGTCCCCTCTTACCCTCAAACCTCCCTAGCTGCCAAGACACATGCTCATTTAGAGCCGTGGCTTTCTGCCGTACGAAACATCAACGTCTCTTTCCCTCTAGCTTGGCGACTAAATAAGGAGCAGTGCTGATGCCGGATGCAGTCGACTGGCTGCATGCCTCAATGCTAGGGGCATGCGTGCATTGGGCATAGTGTCCTGGGTGCTCGTGCGCAGGCTGGCGGGTTTGAGTGTAATCGAAGGTGCGTAGTGCGCGTAAGCCAGCTGGCTCTTCGATGCTGGTGTGCATCAAAACTTGGTCGTGCCCAAGGAATGTTTCGCCCTGGCGCTTGCTTTGCTTTTCGGCGCCATCTTTGCCGGCCTCCAGGCTGTGATTCTCTGTCTCTGTGCCTTGGATCAGGCTCTCTCTCTTTGCAGACGTTCAGCAACGAAGCCAGCCAGATCGGAGATAGTCGGCCCATCTCTTATTGTGCGTTCAGCCCGAACTCGGAGATGCTTGCCACCACGTCGTGGAGCGGCCTGTGCAAGCTTTGGTCGGTGCCGCTGTGTCAGGAGCTTCGAGTAATGCGAGGTACCCGCCGCCGCCTCAGGCGTAGCCTCTGGGTGCGTGCGAGTGTTAGCCGGCTTGCCGGCCCCGGAGCTTCACACTGCCTGTGCCGCTGCTCCTTCGGCTGCTGGCACCGCCTGCCAACGCCGGCTCCCCAAGAGCCCAGCCCGCTGCTGCAGTGTTGCGGCGTCACCGCCGCTGCAGGTCACACTTGCCAGGTGAGCTGCGTCGTGTGGCACCCTCAAGCGACCATGTCGCAGCCCGAGGACGGCCTGTGCTTGGCGACCTGCTCGCAGGACGGCGCCGTCAAGCTGTGGAGCCTGACAAGCGACGAGCCAATGGCGGACATCGAGGGGCACGCGCCGCATCGAGTCAGCCGCCTGGCGTTCCACCCGTCGGGTCGCTTTCTGGCCACGTGCTGGTTAGTGTCATTCGCCGTGTCCGTGTTGCTGCCGCATCGAGTCAGCCGCCTGGCGTTCCACCCGTCGGGTCGCTTTCTGGCCACGTGCTGGTTAGTGTCATTCGCCGTGTCCGTGTTGCTGCTCATTTCGGCTGCGCGGAAGAGAGATGCTGCCCATCCAAAGTTCCCCTCCCCTCTCCCGACAAGAGAAAGCCTGTGCCAAAGCGGGAAGACAGATAGAAGTGTGAGGGAAGCGAGGAGAGCGAGGGAGAAACTGACAGACAGACTGGAGACATAGGCCAGAAGAAATCAGGTAACCAGTGATTGGCAAATGGTGTTGCTGTCATCTCACTTTTGTAGTATTAGGCAAACATGTTGTAAATCTTGTAGGGGTGTGCGTGTGTGTGCGTGCGTGTGTGTGTGTGTGTGTGTGTGTGTGTGTGTGTGGGGGGGGTGTGTGTGTGCAAACATGACTGATTTGACCGGTGGGTTTGCTCAACACTACTGGGTCTTAACCTAGGCGTAAGGTGCTTACATTTCATGACCCAGGTCGTGGGTGTCTTGCAGAAAGCAATTCTTCATTCCTACTGCAAGTGGAAGGGATAGCCACAACGGCTTTTCTACAGCAACTTAAATCAGGCTGTTTAATCAGCTGACTTTTACTTGTTACCGAACCCCTGCAGGCTTATGTGGCACTAATTAAGCGTATTGATCTCAGAGTTGAACTGTGACCTTCTATTGTGGAGGCCAAGTCTTAGCTGCTCACTTGATCTTGGCGGACACTTTTTCCAAGAGTTTAATTTTACCAAATATGTTCAAATCCTGTGCTTAAACTTTCAAGCATGTCTCAGTCGAGGCTGCTATTGAGCTTAACCTATTTGTGCTTGTATGCAAGTTGTCGTGGTTAGCTGAGTTTTCACCTTAAAGCTGAGGCCTGGGCAAGCAAGCATTAAAAAGACGTCTATGGTGGACCATAACCAGGGGCATGCTGACCACAGCATTTGGATGTGATATGGCCATGGTAGTATGTGTGGACATGGTAGTAGGCGTATGCATATAATTAAAAGCCTTCTCGAATTGAGAGAGCTGATCTCAATTTACTATGCAAAATCGGGGGGGGGGGGGGGGTTGGCAAGACTTTTAGTAGGGTTGAAGTTTCGGGAGGCAGTTGACCTTATCAGCATTTGTGGCACTGCCTTAGCACAGGAAGAGGGTAGGTCTACGGTGTAGCATGTGTGGTGTGTTGAGGCATCTGGTGGCCATCACCGGGTGAAACCATTCTTTTTTGTAAAGAATGAGTAGGCACCTGAAAACTGGAAAGCATTGGCTAAGCTGTCAGTCATTGTGCTCGTGCTTGGTAATTCGGTCCGTGTCAGGATGGACATCTCTGGCTGGACCGTGTAGCCAGAAGGCTGTCCTGGGTATACGCCTGCCAATTGATGAGGTTATGCTGTTTTAGCAGAGCCTTACTTGTCCAAAACCCATTTGGCAACTCGCGTGTGCAGCAAAACTTGCCATTTTGTTAGTTCGCATTCTTTTTTCTGCCTTTGCATTAATTGCTCTCCATATCTCTGTGAAGCGTTCAGTGCAAAAATCCTTATCCTTTCGTCGGGTTTGTGCCTGCAGATGATGCACGGCTATCCTGCTGAAGCCAGAGGCCTGCTCCTACTATCTGGTTAGGAACCCGGCTGCCTCCGTTTTGACAGCTTTACTTTTACAACGTCTGGTCCCTGGTGAATTTCCCGATGTGCGACGCTGACTGGCGCACGCCTACTTTCTTTCTCGTTTCAGTTTCGATAGTTCGTGGAGACTGTGGGACCTCGACGTGCAAGAGGAGATCCTGCACCAGGAGGGCCACGCAAATGCCGTGTACTGCATCGCATTCCAAGGCGACGGCGCTCTCGCCTGCTCCGGGTAGGCTCTTGCAGCCACATGTTGCAGGTGCATCTTGATGTGCATCGCTTGGCCGCTGGCAGCTGCTTAGTGGAGCGTCGTGAATCGGCTGCCCAGCCCTCTGAACCTGGGCCGTCCAGTTGCTTCCCGTATGCTAATTCCTCTGCACGGACCCCTCATACAAATGCTATCCGATCTTCTGCCGTCCATGTGGCCTCAGCTTATTCCTCTTGCCCAAATTGCCACGGTCTGCAGAAGCACGGCCATTGCTCTTTTTTCTCTTTTTCAGTGGGCTCGACAGCTTTGGGCGTGTCTGGGACTTGCGCACGGGACGGTGCATCATGTTCATGGAGGGTCACATGAAGAGTATTCTATGCGTTGACTTTTCACCTAATGGGTAATCGGTGTTGCTTGGAGTTTGCCGTTTGCCTTACGGTTGAATTCTTGCGATGGACTGCATCGCTTTGTAGTGCATGTAGTGATCGTACTATCGTGTTCTTAACACTGTTTGCTTTACGCCGCTCCAGGTACAATGTTGCCACGGGCAGCGAAGACAACTCGTGCAAAGTTTGGGACGTGCGCATGCGCAAGTGCGTTTACACTATCCCGGCCCACACTAACATCGTGACGGCAGTCAAGTTTCTGCGTACGTATGCTTGTAGCATCAGCCTTAGAAGGAAGCGAGCAGCGTGGACTGCACGGCATGTGTTGCCGTATTGGCCGTAGCAGACTCCATCCTAGGTGCCATGCCGGCAGTCGATCGGTCAAACCGTCATGACACCTCCGCAGTGGCAGTGCTGCAAATCTCTGGAGTGCAGCCTTCAGTTCACTGTTGCATGCTGCTATTGGCTAAGCTGTTTGCCCTTTCGACGAACTCGCGAGAGTGAAGCAAACATAGGGGTTGCCTAGGTAAAGGGAGCAAGGGTAAAGGGTGCTTGTACAACTCTTTGCGTTGTCACGTGGGGAACAATAATGTGACCGTTCCTGGGAGCATCTTGCCACCAATGTTACGACGCGACCAAGCGCCAGCAGCAGCCTCCTTTGTTTGAGGGACCTGTGAAAGCAATGGATCCTGCGCTCTCTAACCTATCTCGGGAGACACAGGCCTCAGAGCAGAGATTTTTACACACCAAACGTTTGATGCGGGATCAGAGATTGCCTGTCAGTCGCTAAGCAATACTGTTTGAGCCTGCGACTTAGCATATCTGTTAGAATAAGGCTTCACTTCGGTTAGTAGTGATTTGATGGAGTGTGTGCTGAGTTGCTAAAGATGGGCGTGCTTGTGGCGTTCGTGATCTCGTCGCCGTACTATCGCCAGCTTAGACTGAAAGCTTTAATCAGCAGAGCGTTGGGCCTGCTTAAGTCCCAGCCTCCCAAAGCACACGTCGTGGGCTGCCCGTGGCTGCCGGCGTCAGAGCCTGACCATCTCTGCTTTTGTACACTGCCTGGCCAAGCGGTTGCCCCGGAGTGATTGGTTTGCTTGGCCCCCGGGGCAGCAGGTAGGACTGAGCTCCTTCAAACCTGGTTACTCTGGCAGAGCAAGTCACTCGGTCTTAGCAGAGGTGGTAATGTGCTCGTGCTTCACTGCCCAGGTCACGGGTTCGAGTCTTGCTGCAGTTAAATTTTGTATTGCTCGCTGCTGTGAGCTGGTGATACCCGATTGGACTTTTCTACCACTCTATCAATGAGGCTGTTGAATCAATTGAGATTTTCCTTTCTTTGCTCGTGCCCACATCACTTGTAGATTAAGCAGCCACACTTCCCTTCATGGCAGCTTCATTGAAAGAGAACCGTGTGGCCCAATCCGCTGATCCCGAGCTGAACTGTCCGGGTTTGCTGGTGGTCCGCTAGACGTTGGTGGGAGCGCACCACAGCTTTGCCGGGCGGGGGGGGGGGGGGGGGAGATGTAAAGTGCTTCTGTTGACTGCCAAAGCAGGCAGGAAATACCCGAACTAATTCTCCATTAGGCTCTCCTCCAGGATCCTATGCCGATTAGAGATCGAATGCCACCAGGCATTACTTGTTTGCATGCCTGCCCCATCCGTCGCCCAGTTTGTTGGTCATCTTACCAGCTAGCTTACGTGGAGTGCGGCAACTGTAACGCCAGTCAAAATAAGTCGATCTAAGCGTGCCTAGAAGATGATCTCCTAGCCCTTCAGTAGGAAGCGTGCTGTTCCGGCCCCAAGTGGTTGATGGGGGATTCGAGTCGTTCGGCAGGCAATCTGAGATTGCCTGCTGTTTGCAGGTGAAAGCCAAGACTTTAGGCTATTCTGCTGCTATATTTCATGAGGCTGTTCAATCAGCTGACCTTTTTCACGTTTTCAAATGTCGTGTAAAAACTGTGTTAGCAGTACAGAAGTTCTGTCAATGGAAGAGATGTGTATATTTTTAAGTCATAAAGAGATAAGGCTGGAGTCGGTCTGTGCCCTTCTTTTGCAAGCCCTCATTAGCCCCCTCACCGAAATAGCTAGTTAGCCGCAAGAGTGACCTGAATGTTCATGGTCTGTCTTCATTCGCTGCATGCCCAGTGCCCCTCAACTTGGAGGCAGAAGACTTTGGAGCCCTTGTTTGCTTTTTAGCTGCCGTGTGCAAGGCTTGATGTTAGTTTGCAATTGTAGAGCTTCTTGAAGAGTTAGAATGACGACATTGCTTGCTGCATCGTGTCCACATAGGTGCCCGCTATCATAATGCTCGATTGACCACGGTAAACGTTCGATAGCCAGTGGGCGCCTTTCAAATTCTTCCCCTTCTTTCGAGGCTTTGCAAGCCTATCCCTGCTTGTGGTTTTTCCGTCGTTGCCAGCAGTAGCTCTGTGCCTCGGAACATTCTCGTAAACCACCATTATCTCTTTCGACCGTGCAATTTTCATTCGACTGTAGCTTGTCACGTGGGCCTCTCCTGTGCCTTTCCAGAGGCAAGATCGGTCATGGTGGGGTGGGGCACATCATAGCCACGCTGGCTGCTCCACCCCTGTCCGAACTTGACAATGGGTAGCCCGACATTCTCTACTTTTTTTTTTTACCGAATGCCTTTACTAATACCTGTGCCCTCATCCACTGCTCTAATGTGCCCTGCCGGCACTGTTCCTTGATAAGGAGTATGCCCAGTCGGTCGCAGCTGCAGAGCAGCCGGTTGTTGCCTTCGAATGCATGCTGAAAGGATACGGCTTCTCGTTTGGTGGTCCTGGTCGAACCTGCTGTCACTCGCCAGGCCTGCCTCTACCCGTCGACCTAACGATGAGCGTGCACACCTTCGCGGCGTTATGCCTGCGGTAAAGTGCTTGCACTTCACGACCCAGGTCGTTGGTTCGTGTCCTACAACGGGCAACTCTCAATTCGCTTTCTGAAGCCGCAGTGATATCTGCTGAGGCATGTTCTAGTGATACATAAAATGAGGCTGTCAAGTCAAACCGGCCCGAGTACTTTCCTTTTTACCCAAGTTAGCCACTTACTACCTTCGACGGTGTGATAGCTTAAGTGCTGCAATCACTATCCCGTTGGGCCCCAGAGTTGTTGCCACGGTGTCTTGCAAAACAGCAGCAGCAGGTGTTGGTGCTGCTGTGCAACTTTTGAGCAGAAGCATGCTCCACCGGAGCACAGCTGAGGCAGATGGGTCCACGATATAGTACCCATAATATAGTACCCAGCGTGGCCGGGTTTGGGTTGGCCTAGCGAAGGTGAAATATAACTCATGGTGACAAGCAAACGAGAAGGGTACGGCATGCCTCCTAATTTTTTGCCCGAATTTTGTTGCAGTCATGGTCCGGGCTGCAGGGATAGGATAAGTTCTTCCTGGTGTGTGGGCGGCCTTGCATGAGGGATGACTCTCCAGGCTGACGTTAGCAATGCAGCTGCATCCGGTGGTGGGTCCAGCTATGAAAACTGTAGAGCCTCAACCCCAACCCATGTCCTCGGCAAGTGGCTGAGCTTATGTAAGGTTCGGCTCTAGCGGTGCAGTCAAGGTCGAACTGGGCAGGTTGACTGTGACCAGCCTGCCCAGCTCTTCTCCACGCTTGCTTGCCCTTGCTTTGCTGTCGCTGTCCCAGGGCTTTCTGTGAGATTGCACTTCACCAGTCAGAATCGTTCACTTGCTGGCGTTCTTTCAGCCAGCAGACGACCGAGTGGCTGCGTGCACTGCTGCTCCAACTCGAGCACTCCATTTTGCCTTTTATTTTAGGCCGGTCTCCTTCTCATGAATTGTGGCTGGAAACTATTGCACGCATCTACTATGTGCCTTTGCTTTGAAGGAAAGCACTAAATCCCATGATTTGGCTACTGTCTGAAACCCGTGCACCAATGGTGCAGTGTAACAATTCTGCTCCACGTTCCTAGGAATCTAGTGGAATTCTACTCCGTCTGTCAAGCAGACCTTTTTACCCAGCAAATCAGTCCGATTCAGAAAGCTTTTCGTTCGACCGTTTAAGTTAAAGGTGTCAAGCCCGCAGCAAGAAACCCCCTAGCACGTGCTACTGTCGTGGCGGCGCGCCTTGCTTGGTGCAATAATTTTGCAGCAGACAGTAGCGCACATTGCTTCCACGGTTTACTGTGAGAAGTTGCTGCTGCATCAGTTCTAATTGCATGTGGCTGCAGTCAGTATTGTATTCGTTCCTTGCAGCTGCTCATTAGCCCTCAAAGTAGAGCAATCAAAACGAAATGCCTGGGGATCCGAGTGCACTTGGCCCACCGACATGAGGGTCATCGGAGCAGCCTATTAATTAGCTCGTTTGTCGATGCTGCCACTTGGCAAGCGTGGCGTTAGCTTTTAGTTGCTGTCTTGCCAGCTGATGTTTGCTGTTTGCAAGGGGATCGAGGCTGGTCTCTTCAGTGTCTGGTTAATTACGGCAATCGTATCGCATCATTTAAGTACTGCATCGACAGGCTTCTGTTCCAAATCGCCCCGGCATGCGCAAGCGATCGCCGACTGAGCGAATGCATGCCCGTCGTGAGAGCTTGGTGACGGTTCTCCTCGTGTCCCTGATTTCCCAGGCTGATAGTTCCTCTGGCTATTTGTTGTGCAGCTTTCAGCACTGTGCGTGTTACTTCGGTGGTTAGCTAACGGAATCCCTTGCTGGCTGGCTCGTTGTGATCGCATCCAATGTTGCACACTTTATCCAGTGTCAACTTGAACTAGACATATTTTTGTTATAAAATGTTTTTGTGACAGGCATTTTCACTTGCTATTTAAAGGGACTTGAGGTTGTACTCTGTTGTGCCGCTTTGCTTTGCTTTGCCGAAAGTACTTTCATCGGCAGGCGGTTCATTTTTAGCATCCAATGGCGACTGCCTTCTAACTGCTTCATATGAAAATACAGCTAAGGTCAGTGCAGTCATCGGCTTGTAGTTCACACTGTTTCATCTTATACCTATGACTGCATGAGTAGGATCCCCCCCCCCCCGTGATGTTCCCTGCTCCGCTATGGCATGGCAGAAGCTTAGGATCGGACATGGCAGTGCTGCTAAAAGCCTGCAAACAGACCGGCCAGTAGGCACTGTGCATACTGGCTATAGAGCTTGCGTTTTTGCAGCTCTGGGCACATCCCACCGGAGCGCCGATAAAGATTCTGGCAGGGCATGAGGGTAAGATTCTGTCAGCGGACATAGCTCCGAACTGCAAGTACATGGCCACCGCATCGTACGATCGAACATTCAAGCTGTGGGCACCAGAGTAGCAGCGTGCCGAGGGGTCTGTCGGATGGTGGCAAACATCTGCTGTTGGGCTGCACGACACGGACTGGTGCCTTGTCGACGTGCTATCGTTGCACGGCCGTGTTCGACACGTGACCCCTGTCAGCTCGTACATATGGGGTCGTGCCTGCTAAGCGATTCCCCTAGCATGCGTCGGTGTTTTCGCATCGTGCTGTGGGGTTGCAAGCTGCTCTCGTGTCACATATTATTAAGGAAACGTAACCAGAATAAAATCCTGATTCGTGACCTGGTTCTTTGCTAAGATGTATCTTATTGTTGGAATTTCAACTTGTACGTCCTCGACCGCTGGACAACATGCCGAAAATGCATGTAAATAGCAAGACTTAACCTGCTAATGGAAAGCCTTGACACCCTTGAAAAGTGCAGCCATGTAGTATAGGGTGGGTATACTTGTTGTACACCATATAAACTGCTTGTCGGGTTGACAAGATGCTAGATAGGATGTTATGCAGCTGAGTTCTGGCAGATGGATTTTTAGCTGGCTCTTTACCATAAGCAGTATCTCCACTATGTATTGCCAGTGTTAAATAAAATGATGGGGAATGAGGAATGACAACTGCCTGGTCGCTCCAACCACAAATAAACTTGAAAATCTCTAGAGTGATAAGTTGGGTGTTGCTCGAAGTTTGACTTCCGAGTAAATACTTATCGTCTTAGTGAAAGAAATGCTCCGGTGGCTGATTGCAGCAAGATTTTTATTTGCCACAACTCTCTCTCTCTCTCTTTCTCTCTCTTTCCTGTGGATTTTAAGTGTCTAGACATTCATCTTGGATGTTAGTGGATTTATTTTCTGTTGGCTGTGTCGGCAGCACCATGCTGAGGTATAAGATTAGGACAGGTACTAATTAAAGGCAATCCAAGTGTCGCTCGGAACCTGGAAAACCTAACCCTCCAAATCGGCTCTACCGGCCTATCTTGTGTACCCTCTGCCCGGAATCTGTTGTGTCCTCTTCCAAAATGATGTAACCAGACGAGCGAACCAGCTCCACAGTCAAGTCTGCCTACTTTTACCTACGAAACATTGCAACGATTCCGGCTCGCTTGGTTAAGGACATGACAGCCAACAAGGTGCGTGCACTCGTTTCATCCCGATTAGACTTGAGTAGTTCACTACTCGTAAATCTTCTTTCTGTGCAATAAATATCAGGCACACGGTTGGTGCAAAACTCGGGAGTTAGGCTTGTCTAGGGTAAACGTTGTAACTTTGACGTCAAAGCCACTGCTGGATCAGCTGCATAGGCTGCCTACCTCGGCAGCGTATTGACTTCAAGATCCTGTCACCGACCATTTAGGTACCTCCATTCTCTTGCTACGGCATACCTAGCTTGCTTGGTTGCAATTCTGGCTTCCAGATGCTGCACCCTCAGGCTCTGGCCGATTACTTGCGCCCAACTAATTTCAAAGACCGTGCCCTCAGTTACTATGCTCCCAAAGCCTGCAACTCACCACCGGCCGACGTTGCGTCATCTCCCGACTTGCCGACGTTCAAAAAGAAGCCGAAACCTACATGTTCCACGAGGCCTTGGCTTTGCGAGTGACTTGTCCTTATATGTGGCTGAGCTTTACAAAACTGCATGTCTTGTTTTAAGGGCAACAGCGACATGTATTGTATAGCGCCCATGTGGACCTGTCTTTTATCTTGTGTGCTTACCTGTGCACTATTCAGTTAGCTTTAATATCCCGGTCGTATCGAATACTAGCCGTGAGTCTTGTGTGTGCTTTCGCATGCACGCCAAAGTAGGATACATTGCTTTTCATCTATTAGTCACTGCTTCTCTCGCAGTGAGTTCTAAAGCGATTATTAATATTGTTATTATTGTATGCGTTGCTTTTGTTATTAGTAACCAATCAGGCCGACCGACAAACGACTGCCACTTGACCTTTGCTGCCACTGGTCAACTTGTGTCTATTGGGGCGGGCTGTCCCGATGTACCGAGTGGGGCCTTCGACCCCTAATGCTTCCGGTTGCTCCCGAGAAGTTACTGCTGTCGGTTGGCAAACTGAGACATGTGTTCTCAATGCACTACTCCGTTCGTATACGCAGATTAAGGCTCGGCAGCGTTATCTGGCCCCGCCCGAGTGCCTCTCAGCACTCGACTCAACTCGAAACACAAGTACTGCGGCTGCACAAACTAAGTGTACCTCTTGAATGGTTAAGATATCTAGGTATGCTCGCCCATGGGTGGTAAGGACCAGCGTGGGGATAAATGCCAACTCAAACATTTGCTAACCCGGACCACGGTCAAACGGGAGTGATCTAGAAACTCTTTTGGACCAGAGCTTCGCAGCTCGTATCATTGCGGTTGGTGCATTTTTACTCTGTACTGTGTAGAAGGATGCTCTCGCCTCTGTTTTAATTAGTCATCAGTTTTGAAAGCTCGCTTCGCCGGTCTTCTTGCAGCAATCTCCCGGCTGAGCGCGTTGAGCCACCAGCTTTCCCGAAATTAATTAGCCGCGATTCCCGACTCGTCCATCTTTGCCGACGCGGTGGGCTGTAAACATGCGCACTCCTTGCGTTGTAATCTCTGCGAGCTGGCAAGGCTGTGGCGCGATTTATTTTAAGCAAGGAGAAGGATAAAAACGAGAGCATCTTCATCATGCTTAAGACTGCTCGGTGCGAAGCAGGTGGCAGCAGGATTGGCCACCGGTATGGCAACATCGCGAAGCTCGGCCGCCGTCTAGTGCTCGGCCGCCCCACGCCGGGGCCGCCAAGCTTTCCCAGTGACGGTAACGATAGAGCAGTGCTCGCACTGTCAGGTTGCTGCTCTGACGACCTTGCCGATTGCGACAGACGTTGCTAGTCGAAAACGTACTAGTCGTTTTCTTTATTCACGGCTGCCACAATCGCAGTGCTTACCAAGACTCGCGCCTTCAGGTCCTGTGTGGACAATAAATTAGCTGTCCCATTCCTCCGCTTAAAGACCGTTGGCGACAGAAGCTTTAGCTCTGCAGGTCCTAGACTGTGGAACTCGCTTCCACAATTCTTACGCAACGACATCTACTCTCCAACTGCCGACTATTGCACATCTTTTTCAGCTGTCCTGAACTGCTACTTCTATGCTACTCACTACCTCAACTGCTCTCCTGACTCTGCTATGCTTCCCACTTTCTCTTTGTTGCGTTGGCTACCGAATGCGTACCGAAAGCCGCTTAGGCTGTGAGTGCGCTATACAAAACTCTCCTGCGTAACACCCACAGGGTCTTTTTGACTTTGTGGAGTTGCTGACGAAGATACAAGACAAGCGGCGCTTAGAAATTACCAGCAACTCCTCGCTAACCGAGCAGGCTTAGCCAGCCGTTCGGCCAGTCCGCGCTGAACCCGAATCCGACCTCTCAGGTTGCCACATTGTGGGTTCAGCGCGGACTGGCCGAGCAGGCGGCTTTGTCTGCTCGGTTAGCGAGGAGCCGCGCTCTTGGACGGGCTAAGAGCGCGCGGCGGCCCACTACGTCGCCTGCTGCGGCTAGCTGCGTCCCATTATAACGGAGAGCGTACCGCCGGCTGCTGCAGCTGATGACGACTGCCTCCAGCAGCTGCTTACTTCTGCGGCGAGGAGCAGTCCTAAATCAAGACTGCCGACGAACTGGTCTTGGGTGACTTGCGTCAAGCAGCCAAGTACTTAGTGCATCCGCATACTTGCCATCGCATTCGGCCGAAGGAACGAGGTTAGGCGCCCAATATATTTCGAATTACGGAAATGTTCGCAGCAGCTGCGTTTGGTGTCGACCCTAATTTTTCGGCAGCAATAAATACTCCTAGTCACGACCACATGCGATTAAACTAAAAAGAGTTAAAGTGCGTCTACGACATAGCGCTGCTACGAAATCGATGCTACCGACTCGTGAGCCGTCAAGTCAATCGCCGCAAGCGCAGCAAAGTTAAAAAGTGCTCCGTCCGTAGAGAAGCGCGACAGATCGGTACAGGCGTAGCCGGTGCCTCCGGAGCTCAGCAAACAAGCCCTGGAAAGCCGCCACGTGCTGCGAGTGTGAGAGCAATCGAGAATGCTCGTAACTTTTTAGCATGCTCGATCGCGTCGTCCTCTTCCTAATTATAACTCAGAAACCGCCAATAACGCTTAGTTACTGTCATTTCTTGACTGGTTTAGCGTCCCAGCGTTGCACTAGCGCGATTCAGCCTGATTGGTGCTTTGAACGAGAGTAAAGGGCGGGACGAGCAGCAAGCTGCATTGCGTCGTGGATTGTTGGACCCCGACAACCGAGGACCCGAGCGTCTTCAAAAGTCTTCGAGGCCAAATCCATCGAATCTATCTCGCGAGCTTGCCTGACTACAAGAGAATTCGCGGCTCTTGCGTAGGAACATTTGTAATGGCAGCAGCAAGTGATTTTGGAGTTTCCTATCTTTTTTTTTTATAAATCTATAGATAGATATTTTATTCAAACAATAATAATATAGAGATATATATATATTGTTTATATTAAATATTTATTTATTTGATAGGCTCTCTCGCGAACATTCGTGGAATAGGGCGAACTTTCAATAACAAATCGTATCACTCAAGGCTCTGTATTCGACCTCAGAAG
Organism: Cristatella mucedo; assembly: GCA_009760855.2. Lineage (NCBI taxonomy): Eukaryota > Metazoa > Bryozoa > Phylactolaemata > Cristatellidae > Cristatella > Cristatella mucedo. Next base: position 640,092 of record WPIO01000152.1, read on the forward strand.
TCTATGGGACCGGCTGTTTCCTATTAATTACCATTGCGTTCTCCTCACATAAAACATGTACCGAAAAAAGTTAGTTGCATGAATAGTCTTTATAATATCTACGTCATTCCAGGCAGGAGAAGGCTTCCAGCCTGTCGCTTGAGGTAACACGTGCACGTACTCCCCTCACAATAATGCAGATGCATATATAAACCGACAATTCCCTACATCTTTCCATAACAGTTCTAGCTGCACTATTAACTAATATGCTTTCTCTGTAAATTCCTTGAAATGCCCTCTGCCAGATTCGTGTGCATATACTGACTGAGCTGGGCTGCAAAGGCTTTGTTATTTGCCCAAACAACTGGGCTCAGTCGCTCTCGACTGTTTTCAGGGCCGGGCAAGTATAAACTATGGCACTGGTGGGCATGCTGCTTCTACGTAGGTCAAGTAATTCCGCCAGAGTATCTCCAGAAAGCCACACCGACTCGGTGGCTGCGACGCTGCAGAGCTTTGCCCTCTCAAAGAGCGCTCGGCTCTCGGTTCGCTGACTCGGTAGCCAGCAGAATTAATCTCACGTGGTAAAAAGAAATTTCGAAGCATAGCTGATTCAGGAGAACACTCGAGAAATTAATTAGCACGGAATTAGAAGAAGCAGAGGATAGCAGCGAAATAAGCGCCTTAACAGGCACAGGGTAGGAGATGTCGCTATGCAAGACGTGCATGCGTGAGTTACCCCAGTAAAGGACCAACCAGCAGAGCAATAGCTTCTGTCACCAACAGCCTTTGCGATAAAGTATGAAGCACACATAAGTCGTCGGCCCGGAAAAGCGTTAGGCCACGAGAAGGCCGAAGTAAAACGAAGCCAAGCCGTGGTTGGTCTTGTTGGTCTGAGTAAGAATATCCCCCCCCCCCCGCCTGCCGATCGACCAGGAGCCATCGCAGCTCCTTCAGCAAAGCAGAAATGACTGTGACTTATAATAATAATAATAATGATAATAATGCACTTGATAAAGCTCCCTCAGAGAACTCAATCTCTTTCAGGGTGTTTTACATTTGCTGCAAATTAAACACGATTGAATGGCGAGTGGTATCATGCTTGGTAAACAAACATGAATAACATGGTTAGGGATGACATGCGCAGGGTCAGCATGCAAATGTGGTTAGTGGCAGCAAGCATGGGGTTCGTGTCAGCACACATAAGCACTGCATTTCTAAAGCAGAATTTCGGTCGCATTGACGTTTCGCAGTGTGATCCAAATCGCACGAGACCTCATTCACTTCCGCTACCTTCTACTTGGACAACGAGCCATTGTGATGCGCCCTAGGGATGCGAGGGTTTACAATGCCAGGACTGGCAGCTCCCTTTACCTACGCATAGCGTCGGTATTTGTTCTGCAGGTGTATTAAGCTATGCAAAAATCGTACTTCATATTTGCTCCTGGATTTTAAGTGTTCTTTTCAATTGATGGCGCCTCAAAAGTCTAGAAACTGACCAAAGTCTAGAAACTCGCCTATTTAGGACAGCGTTTAGTGGGTCCCTGTGATTCGTCCTTCATGTGCTTATGCGTGCTGACACTGTGCATGCTGCCACTAACCACATTTGCATGCTGACCCTGTGCATGTCACTCCTAACAATGTTATTCATTTTGTTTGTTTATCAAGCATTATATTACTCACCATTCAATTGCATTTCCCTTTGCAGCAAATGTACAGCGCCTAGAGAGAGATTGATTTCTCTGAGGGCGCTCTATAAAGTACATTATTATTATTCCTGAGCTGGAGCCCTCAACGAGCTTCGATGTGCTGCACTAGTGACTCCCCGTAACGCAGCCACAGTCGTACGAATGTCGTCGTGGCAGGTATTTGTGGGATTGCTGCCCCCTTCAAGATTGCACCGGTCTGAGATCAGCCTCAATCTCTGGGGTGGTTCGCCTCGTTGTTTTCCACGTCCTTCGAAGCTTGATATACCATGGGCGCCCAGTAGTATGCTTAATGTCCCTGTTATTGTTGGCGCATGCAATATTGTCATAAAGAGGTTTCATAGAACTGCCGCTCGTCTTACTCTAGCCTGCGACGGCAACGTGGCAGAGGGCGGCATAGCTAGGGCATGTCATGGTCGGGCGAGACGTAGCCTACCACCTCCTAGTCTAGGTTACTACCGTCTCCCAGTCTAGATTATTACCCCATCCCAGTGCAGGTTACACGTATACGCACGCACGAACCCGGTAACGCTCAGCATTCCGTCTCGGAATAGCACAGTGAGAAGTGCTGATTTAGTTGGATGCGAGAAAAAATTGTACGGAAAAATATCTATTCGCACATCGGCACATATCTGGGCACCGTGGTGGCACACTAGGTAAGGCGGTTGCTTTCACGACCTCGGTCCCGAGATCGTGGGTTCGAATACTGCAGTGGGCGATTCTTTATCGCCACTGCAAGCGGTGGTGATAGCCGTAAAGGCTCTTCTGTCGCTATACAAAAAGAGGCTGTTTAATCAGCTAGGATTTATTTATTTATTCACCTACTCATAGCAGCTTTGCACCAACCTGCATACGTAAACCACGAAAAGTCTCATAAGTTCAGGATATTCCCATTAGACGAGATTCGACAGCAGCACCTCAGAGGCGAAGCAAGTGGCCAAATATAACGGATCTGTTCGCGCAAGTTGAGGTAAGCAGACCAGGACACATAAACTCTGCGGCCGACTGCCCTATACGCCTGTGTACATGGGGCAGGCGAGCAAGCTGGACCGGAAAAGGCCCGAAACTTCCGGTATGGCGGCCTCCTTGACCACGCTGTCGCGCCCGACGCTGTCGTTCAAAATAATAGCCGAATGTTCGACCACCAAAGCTCGCGTCGCTCAAGTGACACTACCGCATCATACAGTTAACACGCCAGTATTTATGCCGGTAGGAGCCTTACCCGCTTGCGATTCGCTGCTGCTTATTTGGTTGGGCTACCTTCTGGTTCCCGCTTCGTTAAAGTGCCTCTTACCAGCTCTAGTCATCAAGCCGCCGCTGCTGGAGGCTGAGCTGGCCAGGGAGGCACTTTTATTTTTAAGACGTTTACCCTCCTTCATTGTTGCAATGCCATCATCCTTCTTAGCCTACGCAGTCACTCCTGGTGATATTGTAAGTCTCGCTCACCTACCTATTAATAGTAAATAATAATAGTAATAATAGTATTAATAATAATAATACATTTGCACATCACCCTCAAAGAACTTGTTATCTTTCTAGGCGCTGTATAGAAAGCATTATCAAATGAGTAGCGGTCGAATCACCAAGACCCTCCAACTGCTGTAATAAACAAGTGCGTTTTAAGCTTAATTTTAAATGTTGGGACGTGACGTGCAATGGTAGTGAGTTGCAGGCTTGGCAAAATGCACAGTGTCAGCACGCGCAAGAACCCGAAGGACAATTTACTAGGACCCAGCAAATGGTGGGAGACACCGGTGGGTTTTTAGCTTCTTATTAAATGCCGTCTAGTCTGGGATGTCGTCGAGTCAGTCGGGAGTGAGCTCTAGGCTTTGGGAACATGCAAACCGAAATAATGGTCTCCAAAGGATTTGAGGTTAATAATAATAATGACAATATTATTATAATAGTATGGCTTCGAATGAGAAATAAATCCCTTCACCCGACACCCTCGGACTGTAATTGTGACCACAGCGACTTTTACAACTTAGCTACCATTAAAAGAATGCTCTGGGCTAGGTGAACGTGATCATTCGCTTCGGCAGTAGGATAAACGTAAGCACTTCGCGACTGTAGAGTGAGTTGCTCAAGATCTGGTCTGTGATGCCAGGCTCGACTAAATGTGTTTTTTTTTAAGAATTATGTCTCCATGTGAAGTTACTTCAATACAGCCTGCCGCCTGCAGTTGTGCACAAGTAAAATGAATGACCATCATGGGCCAACCTTGCATCTAGGGAACATAGAATTCCTCAATCCGTGCAATAGACATTTGGTGATGCTATTGAGGAGTCTGGCTAGCTGTGCCGTGCATCTTTTCCTTATCGACTGTTTTAGCTACCCTCATAGCATGAAATGTGGCACTAGTAGCTCTTCGAATGGACAGTTAGGCGATGATTTTAATCAGAATGCCCTTGCATACTTTATTGGTCTTTAATTACTACTGGCTTCTCTTCATTTAGCAAATGAGTGTGACCGTGCTGTGCTTCATAAGGGGTGATCAAATGAAGTTCGTGCTCTATTAAAATAAAATTAACTCAGTATAACTAGAAGAATGGATGGATTGGAAGGACGATTTCTAATGGAGCTAGCGGCAGCTACGGCTTCGGTAGCAGCAAGCTATACAGTTCGGTCCCGCAGGAATTCGGTTCCGCTCGATGCCGCCAGGCATGTGTTCGTACCAGTCAAAGTGGGTGCGAGCTATTGCCGCACGTTCCTGCAAATAAGCGCTAAGCCTCAGAGGTCTACTGAGTATACCTCGAGCTCAAAAGAGATCTAGCTACGCCCTAATACACATTAAGTAAAGCACGGAATACAAGCAACGGTGGATTTAGGCTGCAGAGGCGCAGCCCGCCCTAAAACCTAAATCCTAAACATTAAACACTAAAACGCTAAACCCTAAATGCTAAACCATTAACCCTAAACGCTAAACCCTAAAAACACTAAACCCTAAACTCTAAACGCTAAAAACACTAAAACCTAAACCCTACACCAAATAGGGGGAATGTCCTGCCCCAGGTGGGAAATGTCGGGGGGGGGGATGTCGGGAAAGGGGGGTCGTCCAGGGGGAAGTGACCGTACCCCGGACAACAAGCTTTGACACCAGCACCGAGCAGGCTTGGCCTAGTCCGTGAGAGCCTCCCCCCCCCCAGGACAGCAGTAAGCCTGTGGGCATAGATCCGTTGGTTGTTTTAGAGGACTGGGAATAAGATGCCAATACTGTACGTAATCCAGTGGTTAATCTTCGGCTGCTATTCTTTTTGTTTCAAGTAGGGAGGGTATGCTGGCTGTTATCCACTTTACATGATTGCAGAGTATTTCTCTGTATGGCAAAGGTAAAGGTAGAAAGCCCGTTCAACCAAGTGTCGACAGTGGTATAACAAGCGTCTGTAGCGGTTTGGACCTGGGTCCAGGATGCTTGGTAACCTGCCTAGGCATTTGTGCACAACTCCTATCCTGTCCTATAGGCCCTGTACATTCAAATTGCATTGCAGTACTCTGAACCAACCCAAAGCATGTGCCACCCCTGAAAACGTCAAGCTTCAGCTTCTCTTCTCAATGGAACCAATGTTGCATCTGATGGTCTTTTGGTTTTTTCTTTAGTCGTCTCATGCGATGGTAACAACTGCTTTATTAACGACTGAAGTGCTGCCCGTTGATTTGTATTGAGTGCTGAGCAGGTGCTCATGCTGTGTCCTGTTGGACCAATGCCTTTAACTTGGTTAGAGATCACCTGATGTGGCTGGGCTCGGCCGAGCTTAGCCTAATTTGAACCCCAGCGATAGATAAATGGCCAAGTCGGACATGCTTTCGGGCTACAATTAGAGCATTAGCCTCGGGCAGAACTAAAATAGATGCACCTTTCCTAGACTTTTTTGTCAGCTGGCATCCCAGGAGCCTGTAAAGTATGGGTTACCACAGGGATCTGTGTTTATGGCCTTCTCTTTTCACAATTTATTATACTCTCCCTTTTTGCTGATATGATCTTCAAGCATCATCTAGGCTTTCATTTTTATGCAAATGAGGTGCAGCTGTTCTTATGCTTTGATCCCTCGATGCCCAATAGCACGTCGAACTCTCTCCACTCCTTTGCTGAATGCATTGCTAACATTCGTGCTTGAGTTGCAGCAAACTTGCTCAAATTAATGATGATAAAACCAACGTACTAGTCATGGGCAAACCTAGCATTATAGAAATTTAAAAGCTTTATCCATAAGTGGGTTCGGGCAGCACATCACCTGTTGCATTGGTATGCAAAGTAGTTGTCTTGCTTAAAAATGACCTTTCACTAGATGGCCATATCAATAGCACAGTCAAGTCTGCTTTGTTTTTGTTGTGCCACATTGCAAAAGTCCAGCCTGCTTAGACAAGGATACCACTTCCAAGTTGGTCCGTGCATTTTCGACATCCTGTCTCGAGTTATGTAAATCACTACTCGTTGGTCTTCCGGCCTGTGCAATGAGGCACTTAAAGTTTGTGTAAAACTCTTGAGGCAAGGCTTGTCAGGCAGGAATGTTGCAATTGTTACATGACACCATTTCTCACCGACCTGCATTAGCTCCCCATCAAGCCACAGCACATCGACTTTAAGGTTTTGTCACTCTCTTTTAGGACCCTCAATTTTCTTGCCCTAGCCTACCTATCCTAACTACTTTCCAATCAGGCTGGGCATCATATCAGCCGCTCTTCTCACTCCTGTTGCTTAGGTGTGCATCTAACCATCTCACATCCTGGAGACCATACATTTAGTTTTTATGCTCCCAAAGCCTGGAGCTCAATCCTGACTGACGTCATGACATCCTCTGGCTTGACGATATACAACGAAAACACACGTACTCCTCACAGCATTTGCTGCGTCTCACGGAGTTGTTCTTTATGTGCTGATGCTGTGCATGTTACCACTACTCATATTGAGCTGCTTTCTTTATATGCATATGTAATGTGCCTAGAGAGAAATTTAGTTCTCTGACATAGTGCTCGACAAATGGCTTATCGTTAATATTGTTCTATATTGCAGGGCCTCGAAAGCCCATGCAATGAGAACCTGCCAATTAAAAAACTTGATGAAGCTAATATTTCGGTAATCTTAAGACTGACTCATAAGTGATATAACCTGTTTTGGCTTGAGCCACTCTCACATAGCAGGAAATGCTGAAGCAATACCGACCTCCTTTGCTATTGCACACCTTCAGTAACACATGGATACATTCACATTTTTGGCATTGAATGTCCCGTGGAGCAGGTCCCATCTTATATGAGGCTTTGTATTTCATATTTGTATGGGACCATGTAAACAAGGCTAGTTGGATATATATATATATATATATATATATATATATATATATATATATATATATATATATATATATATATATATATATATATATATATATAATTTGTTTAGCTCCTTAAGAGAACTTGAACTCTATGTAGGCACTTCACATATCCGAAGGGTTCGAGCACACGACCTCAGTCGTCAATGGTAAGCACTCTACCCCTTGGGCTAAACCAGGGCATGCTGGATGAGGCTAATTGGATGGCCTCGAACGAGAACGAGGCTGGTTGGAGGCCCTGGTCAAACTTGGGCCGTGTAAATTTAGTTTTAAGCACAGGGAAAGAGGGCTGCCGTCTGCTTGGACCGATTTAAAAGGATTGGTCACATGCCAACCGCCCGATGCACCCCTTTTGCCATCATATGATTTAATGCCCCTATCAAGGTCTAATTCCATCATTGGCCTAATTCTAGCTCTGCCTGTGCTGTCCCACGTCGGTGGTCCTTGCTCATTAAATATGTTTGGCTGTGTTACAGGTTGGAACTCAAGGCACTATGAAAGGTATCACGCCAGATCAGCTAGAGGAGCTGGGCTGTGAAATCATCCTAGGAAATACCTATCACTTGGGCCACCGGCCGGTAGGTATAGGTGTGTGTAGGTAGTGCAGAACCTTTTTTGTTGTTGTAGACCATCTTGCCCAGTTGTGATGCTGTCAAGTAGTGGTCTGATACATGAATGGTTTATAAAAGCAATTAATTTTTGGGAATGCGTGATGGTCACTAGCTGCCGTGCCATTGCTCTTTGTTATGCGTCTTGATCATCAAGCACTGGTTCATCCACCAAGTTCATAAGACCATGTGGCCTGGCCTCATGTCTCGGTGTTGTTAGTTGGCATTGTGGTAGCTATTATAACCATACCCCCTCGTTACCGAACAAGCCTTCGATGTTACAAGCCCATGCTAGTACTGTGCTCTTATTAAGGTATAGTGAAGTTCATGGGGTGGGCTGTTACTCAGTTGTTTTCCAAAGTACCTCTATATTTCTGTATTTATACAGCAAGGCTTACACGTGGTCTTATTAGATGGACATAAGAGAATAAATCAGCCAGTTTATTCTTACTTGCTCGTGTGTGTGCTTGTCTGTGCTGGCCGGCATGCATGCATGAGAGAAATTTTCAGCAGCACAAGGTGCAACTGCTATTAACCATAACCTTGACAACCCAGTGTGGTATGTGGTTTTCTAATGTTGTTACACTGAGATCAAGAACTGAGCGAGTGTGCTTGGTGTGCACGTTTAGTGTTCCTGTAGGCATCAGATCTGCCACTGCCTCGTTGCAGAGTTGGACAGCTATATTTACTCTCATAGCAGCAATAGCAATCAATCTCCTGTGCAGGTAGTCAATTTTGTGTATCGAGCTTCTGATTCTAAAGCATTCCATTACATTTATTGTTGGTTATAAAACGTATGTTCTTGGAGCGTTGCTCGACTATTATTCATTGAATCTGTTGCTTATAAGCCAGTCTTCTGCCAGTATAAAAAATACTAGCTGATTTAATAGCCTCTTTTGTATAGCGACAGAAGAACCTTTACGGCTATCACCACCACTTGCAGCGGTGATAAAGGATTGCCCAGCCCAGGATTCGAACCCACAATCTCAGACCGAGGTCGTGAAAAGCAACTGCCTTACCTAGTATGCCATCACGGCTTACCGTATACTATAATAATGCAGCCAATCGTATTTATCCGAGTTATGTATCCTGCTGTTTATGTCATAGAAGTTTTTTCAACTTTCGTTCAAGGATGCTCGTCGTCCACTTACTCCATGTATACAAGCATGCCTTCTTTCCAATGACCTCCGAATTGAAGCCTTTGAGGCGTAGTTTTTCGTGCAACCAAGGTTTTATGTACAAGGTACGAGCAGGTGTATGTACAAGCAAGCAAGTTGTATGTGCAGTAAAATTAACAGCCTTTGTAGCCCAATGGTCATAACATTGTCCTAGGAAGTGATGGCATTGTTCTTAAATATTAGGGGCCAACGAAGCTTTTTTGGATTGGCTTGCAGAGATCAAGTTGCCCAGCTTGTCGGGGAGGGGGGAGTTCTCGCCGCCGCCAGATAGTGAAGGCCGTGGCCGACAATCGAAACGTGCCGTTCTGTTTTTAGATGTCATGCAAGAAATTAGGTATGATGTTATAGCTCTCGTGAAGAGCAGCACATGTAGCCAAAAAGGAGTCATGAAGTGGTAGAATGTGGCTACCGGCAGTGATGCACCTTGTATATTTGGCAACAAGTGGGAAGCTGGCTCGCCAAGCTGAGCATGCATTGGATTCCTGGTAGCTATTAGCCGAAAAAATTAGCGGGCTAGGAACAGTGTGGCTTGAGCACCAAGACCGATGTAGGTTGCCGATTATTCATCAGTTTAGTCGAATTTGAGACTGTACTGGTATTTAAGCTTTTGGTTGCATTTGGATGGTATTGTCTCACTCATAGGAAAATAGATAGGTTGTGGGTACCTATTAACTTGCACTTACTTCACATCAATTCAGTCTGTTGAAGACCGTATCAAACCCTGATGATAGTTGGAATAGTTTGAGATGAATATCGGTGTTAATGTAAACAACTTGAATTGAGGATAACTGCTATCTATACATTCTCTGTGAGACTTACGCAACGACCACTACTCTCCTACTGCCGACTATGGCACATCTTTTTCAGCGGTCCTGAGCTGCTACTTCTATGCTACTCACTACCTCAACTGCTCTCCTGACTCTGCTATGCTTCCCACTTTCTCTTTGTTGCGTGAGACGAAGTCTGTTGGCTACCGAATGCGTACCGAAAGCCGCTTAGGCTGTGAGTGCGCTATACAAAACTCTCCTGCGTAACACCCACGTGGTCTTTATGACTTTGTGGAGTTACAGACGGAGATACATTACATTATAATCCCTGTATGCTGCTAAGTCACAGGGTTGTCTCTAGCCTGGAGTTTTTACAGAGCTTTACATTAGTTCAGTTATTGGTTGGTGCTAAATCATGTCATGTTTTGTATGGTAGTCATAGTCTATGAATGTATATTTATATGCATATGTGTCTATATGATCTGATGTAAGTATGCCTGCTGTGAAGGAGGTCTCGTGTACTGTACAGTACTAGGTTGGGCGCTGGGTTTTAGCCCAAGGTTAAGTTGGCTTCCTCTTTGCAACCCAGGTCGTTGGCTAGAGTACTGCATTGGTTGATGCTTCATTGCCCTTTGCAAGTGGTGGTAATAGCCGTTAAGGTGTTTCTGCTGCTTTATTAATGAGGCAGTTGAATGAACTAACCTTTTTTCGGCTTGCTAATGTTCTGCTACGATCCTTTCACTTAGGACGTCCATTTGTTAGCCATCTAGTTTTTGCTCAATGTATTTATTCGACCATGTCATGCTGCCGGTCATGCTGTTTATGCTATTGCAGACTCATCAGCCCACCATGTCGCAGCAAGCTGAGGTTAAGGATAAAAAGAGTAATAGCAATGACAGTAGTAAAAAGACATTTGTAGTGACACGAGAACTAAATCTTTTTTTAGGCACTTTACATAGGCTGGAAGGGATCTTACCATTCCCCATATCTATCCGATTTTGAACTATGAAACTCTTCTTTGTACATTCCAAAAGAAAGGACATCAAACTTATGTAGCCAGTCTTCTAAATTTGGTTGAATGTCAATCACTAACAAAAGATATTGCTTGCGCCAAATCGAGTTGCAAATGCGCGGTATATCTTGTTTCGTCCTGCAAGGGAACCATCACATGTCTTGAATCCGCCTTTCATGGTTGAGCTGCTACAGCCTGATCCAGCTAATACAGTGTCTTCTATTTATAGATTGAGCTCACTTTCGGCTATGGGCACTGTGGTCATAGCAGCTAATACAGTAGTATTGTGTTGTCGTTTGGCACAGAGCCAGCTCACTTCTTCCTCTTCATGCCATGAGCACTGTGCCCATAGCGAAAAGTGAGGTGGTTGTTTGAACAAACCGCACCGTATTAGTTGCCTGATCAGCCTCTTGTGCCGGCAAATTTTTGTTGGAAGATAAACTAGCTGGCTATTTCTTTGCTTAAAGATGGTCAACAATGATGCTTTTGCTTTGGAAGTCCTACCGTGTGAAGCCCGTTCCAGGAGGCTTGTGCAATAATTTCACAATGCCGATGCTTGCACCATTTATTTTATCCACCTTTCATGGGCTGCATCTTGGCTACTTACGTCTGTAAATGTTCTTGTACTTCTGTTGGTTTTTTTATTTGTGTTGTCTTCTGGGTATTGATGCATGAGATACACATGGTTTGCAACCGATTGAGCACCAAAGGTTACTTATTTAATGAATGAGTTCCTAAAACAGCATGGCAATGATTTAGTCTGCATAGCTTTGTGTAGTTACTGACACAGATGCGTTGTGCAGACTGTATGCTTCGACTGTGCCTGTGGTATACTTAATGTTTTACTGGGTCAAACGCATCCGTGTGAAAAGCTCTGCTCATCTACTTTTTGCCTCACAGAGAAGCCGATGCTTACATTGCTACATTGATTCTTCCAACATTGTACCGCCAACCTATGTACCTGCTGTAGTGAGGAACTGAAAGTAGTTTGGTGTTGGTTTGGTTGATCTCTTGTGATGATTTGCACGAATAATTATGAGCTGTTATTACTGATTCTTGTTCCTCTATATGGGCACTTTCCAGTCTTTACTACTGCTGTTAAATCATGTGGCTGTAGAGAAGGCTCGGAGGTCACTTGAACTAAATTCTGCCCAGAACTTGTACTATATTGGCTCACAGAGATCTGCTTCAGCTGCTCTAGGTTCGACGCTCTGTGTGTCTTGTCTGTCTTTTACTCTTAACAACTGACTTCATTTGGACACTTCCTGCTCGGTTTTGTAACATGATGTTGTATTTGCATATTTTATTACGTTAGTAGAGTCTATTGACATTGACGTTGTAGCCAGTTGACGTTGTAGCCTTGCTGATTTTCAGGGACCCGATCTACTGGTGAAAGCAGGAGGCTTACACAAGTTTATGAACTGGAAACGAGCATTGCTTACAGTAAGTACTTATAAGATAATACCATCGGCATTTTTGCATATTTAGTCTTTTGAATACCATTTTCTAAAATAGCACTTCACTGCTGCGAAAGCTTTGCTTGCCCAATGTTCTCTGCAAATTGGCTGTACTACCATAACTAGATGTCCGCCTTGTGGCATTGCCTGGTATAGCCGGTAAATGCGGCGTAGCTTTTTTAATGTGCCTGAGAGCAAGCGATCAACTGTGGCTGGCGAAGGATCGTTATTATAGGGATTTGGTTGGATGCCTTAATTAAACAGTTGACTTTTTTGGCTTGCTTTGTTTGCAGATGTGAAATCTCACATTTTGTTTTTACTTACTTGACGATTTTTGAAGCCCGTGGCATCAGCACTGGTGTTCTGGCGCTTCTGCTGCTTGGATAGGGCGAGAGCAAAAAGTGTAGGTAGCACCTTGGAAAAGTCGACATGCGATACACAGCTGTATGTTGTAAATCTTAAGGCTTTCATTTTTACAGTGCCCTCCAAAATACACAAGATTTAGATTGGATCTAACTCTTTAGCGGTTTTTATAATGGAGGAAAGCTAAGAAGTAGGTAATTACATTCAATTTATTAGGTATCGTCAAGAAATTGTCGACACACCATGATTATTTGTAACTCCACCAGCTTTCTGCACGTTTCTGAAGGAATTGGTGCCCATGAGTCCTTCTAAACCTTAAAAAACTCACCGGGTTTCATGCGTCGGAGAACTGACCCTTATAGGTAGTTCGGCATAGTCCCACACATGTTCTATTGGGTTCAAATCCGGGCTTTGGCTTGGCTACTGCACGTCCTCAATTAGCTCGAAGGCGTAGTCTGAGGGGTTCGTAAAAAACTTTAAGAAAGGGTAAGATGATTTAGAAGTCATTTATATAGTGGAAAAAAGAGCCTTCACGTCCATCACCACAGCCAGAGCAGTGTTCTTCGGATCGTTGTCATGCTGCCAACAGAAGTTGAACCTGCAAAGAGCGTAAGCAGATGGAAAGCCAACATTCTGCACAATGTCGACATAGACATTTTGATTCATGATTCCTCGAATCCTGTGCAGACGCCCAACACCAAAAGTGGAGAAGTAACCCCCCACATTACACTTCCACCACCAAATATCACGGTCTTTTTAAGGCAAACGTCCATGTACGCTTCACCTATTTGCTGGTGAACGTACTGCTTCTTTTTGCTGCAGCCAAAGAGACTGAATTTGAACTCATCAGTCCGTAGAAGTCTGCTCTACTGGGCAGTTGTCCAATGCTGGGATCTGCCACCAAAATCCAGCCCTGCTTTTTTTGTGTTTCACAGTCAACAATGACTTGGACTTGGCGAGCCGTATGCCCAGTCCTTATTCGTTGAGCTGTCTACACACGGTATTTTGGCTTACAACCATTCCGGTAGCTTGAGAGAGACTCTGGAAGAGCATTTTAGCAGTGGCAAATCTGTCCTTCAGAGCCTATTCCTTTGAGGAGCCGGTCCTCCCTCGGAGAAGCTACTCGAGGGCGACTCGAGTGTGGCAGTGCCTCTGTGCTACCATAGTCCAGATGTTTCATAATAATATTCCTAACGTTAGCCTCTGAGATCTTCAGCTGTCTCATGATTTTTCGGTTTTAATGGCCATCCCTTTGTAGCAACTTCGAAACTGCTCTTGTACCGTCAGAAAGCTGTGCAACTGGTGGCACGTTCTGGTCGCTTACCGACCGTCAAAATGGCAGGGGCTGGCCCCAACAGGTAAAGGAGACATCCGGCTACATTTGCTCATCGTTGGAGAAGTCATCTTCGGTGACGAAATGGGTAAACAATAGGTTCTGCTGGGTGGCATCCAAGAGGGATGGAATAGTTCACATCTGCCTATCTATTTACTTGGGGAACGTTGACTTGGTGTCCGGCAAATGCATTTACTCACCAAGCCAAACGTAGCAAGCTGCAACTAATGCAAACATTATATTGACATTTTTACAATTTAACAATTAGTTTATCGTAATGACTCACTCGAATACGGGAATTAACAAGAGCCGAATTCAGATCGACGGACAAGGTGTGTAGAAGGGCAGTACATGCTGATTACTCGCAGCCTTTGCTTTGATTCCTCCCTGCCTTTGAGAACCTTTATCTCTCTTAACTCTATTGCAGCATGCATAGCTGACATTTGCACTAGAATTGCAGGAAACTTTTTCAAAATTGAATGACAATAACAATAATAATATATTTGTGTAGCACCCTCAGAGAACTGAATCTCTTCCTAGGCATTTTACAGATGCTGTAAATAAAGCATTACCAAATGATTGGTGGTAACATCCGCATGCAGCAGGCATAGTGTAAGCAGGTACATGCACACGAAGAAGGAATCACAAAACCCCACCAACTGCTGTAGTAAGCAGGTGCATTTTAAGCTTCTTTTTAAATGTCATGTCAGAGGACGTTCGTGATGGTCGTCGGTAGTGAGTTCCAGGCTTTGGGAGCATAGGAACTAAAGGCACATTCCCCAACGGTTTTGAGGTTCGTAGAAGGTATGGCTGATCCACCTTACTAGTTATAGGCAATTTTGAATTTCCTCGGCAAGTGAAAAACCTAATCCTCGAAATGGGATAATTGGTCAGCATATTTGCTGTAGCACATTCAAGCAATCTGAGTATCTTGTTCCAAAGTGATCTTTCACTAGATGACTACGTCAGTCTACAGCCAAGTCAGCCTACTTTTGGCTATATGGCATTGCAAAACATCAGGCCTGCACAGATAAGATACCCTTGTCAAGCACATCCGGGCTTTACATGTGACATCCCATCTAGACTTCTGTAGCTCTCTACTCACTAGCACCTGCCAATAGATACTTAAAGTTAGTGTGAAACCCTTGTAATAGGCTAAGCTGTCATGAACGTTGCTACTATCACATTACACCACTTCTCACCGACCTGCTCTGATTCCCCTAAATAGACATTTAAAAGGAAGCTATAATTTTTCACTTGTACTGGCTAAGTCGAATGGAAACAGAAACATTATGTGTTCACATGTTTGCTTTTTCTAATCTTTTAGGTGCCATCAAAATATTTTGATGCTTAATATACTTGAGCACCTATTTATGACAGCATTTAGTGGGTCCCTGTGATTCGTCGTTTATATGCTTATGCGTACTGACACTGTTGCATGCTGCTGCTAACCACACTTGCATGCTGACTCTGTGTGTGTCACCCCTAACCATGTTATGCATGTTGTTTATCAAGCATGATACCACCATTTGATCTTGTTTCCTTTGCAGCAAATGTAAAGTGCCTGGAAAGAGATTAAGTTCTCTGAGGGCGTTTTATCAAGTGTATTATTATGATGATGATTATTATTACCTGATGTCTCTTATGTTACTTGTGTGTGTCTGCTACAGTCTTCTTATTTGCTGCACTCATGCATTACAGTCTGTCTGCAGGCTTGATGTTTTTTAACCTTGTTTCTACTTTCAACCCAAACAAAAACATTCTGGGGACTCCTAGCTGTCAGCCAAGTGCTTATAGTCTGTGGCGCCTCCATTGGCAGCTAGGAATGCTGTCGCCTCGTTTCTTCGTAGGACAGTGGCGGATTTCAAATGGTATCGCTTCTAGAGCTCTGTCAGATGACAGAAGAAGGAGTGCAGTTCAAGTCCCCTCACGACGGCTCGCAAATGATGCTCACGCCTGAGCACTCGATCTCCATTCAGAACGCTATTGGTGCTGACATTATGATGCAACTGGACGACGTCGTGCACACGCTGACCGTCGGTGACCGAGTCACGGAAGCAGTGAATCGCACCGTGCGCTGGCTTGATCGTTGCCTGGCTGCCAACTCGAGGCCACACGAGCAATGTCTTTTCCCGATCGTCCAGGGAGGCCTAGATCCTGTTTTGAGGAAACACTGCGCTGAAGGTGCTGCACGTCGTTCGCGTGCTTAACTTGAACCCTCCCTCCCTGCGCTCAACGTGGCCTGTCGGGGCCGTCCATCGCTCAGTTTGTGACTGTGGTGTTAGCAGTCGTCTGCGTGCGCTTTGAAGTGTGTGAGTTGCCTTTGGCTTTTCGTTGCACTGCTCAATGCTGGCGATATTTAGAACTGTGCAAGAGAGACGTATATGGCTTCGCCATCGGCGGCCTCAGTGGCGGGGAAGAGAAGCAGCAGTTTTGGCAAACCGTGAACCTCTCAACTGATCTGCTGCCGCGTGACAAGCCACGATACCTGATGGGTGTTGGTTTCGCCGTCGACCTTGTGGTCTGCTCTGCTCTGGGCTGCGACATGTTTGACTGCGTTTTCCCGACACGGACTGCAGTTAAGTGCTTGGTCGATATAGCGATTTATCTGCTGCTGCATGCTGCTTTTGCAATCGTAATACTTGCTAGCTGTGGACAACGGTTGCGCTAGTAGGCTAGCACTATGTGCGATGGTTTGTCACATACCAGATTCTTTTTACTGCTCCGTGGGCTCGTGCTTTCCTTTGCCACTGTGTTGAATTGGTTTTAGTTAGCTGCTTTCTGCCCCAAAAACTTGTTGGCGATCGAAGCTTTACTTGCCTGGGCATTTGTAAGACATGTGACTGACGCATCCTTGTGATTATGTGAAAGGTTTGTGATTCTTGACTGATAGCTAGTTCTACCACTTTTCATGCTGGGCTGCACGCTGACTTGCCGATTTGTGTGCCTCGGTTTTGCTCAGATAATTATTTGTAGTCACCTAACTGAGCTCCTGCTATGAGCTCAATGTCGCTGATTAGAGCTTAAAAGTCAAAGTACATACTGAAAGGCACAAAAATCTGCATTTCAATAGAGCTTCATTGAGTAACAGCGGTGCAGCAGGATCGCCAATAGAGATGCATTCAAATAGGAATTTAATGTGATACATTTGATCTTTCAGAGGTTCGGAGTTGCACTTGTACCAAAGGGGCAGCTGAACTTGAAGAAAGCAATCTACAGGACTGACTTCAGGCCAATCGATCCAAGCTGTACCTGCACCACATGCCGTGACTACACACGTTCATATCTACATCTCATCGTTGCTGGAGAGACTGTTGCATGCCAACTTCTCAGCATACACAACATTGCCTATCAGGTATGGATCGTTTTACATGATTTGGTTCGGATTAAATGTTTCATATTTGCATCGCCGAAGTAAGGGCAGGTGTTATTCACACAGACATGCCACGTCCAGATGCAGCCCATGCGGCTATCTGTCAATATTTTCGCACAATGCACACAATGGTGACACACCTGCTCGGGCAGCAGTGAGACAGACAATAATGGAGGGCCGTTTTGAACGTTTTCGTAGATTTTACATAGTTGCTAATTATGCTTGGATCAATAGGTCTCGAGCTTGATGATCTCACGATTAAAAGGGCCTCAGTGGCTCATAATAATAATAATAATGCACTTGATAAAGCGCCCTCGGAGAAATCAATCTCTTTCTAGGCGCTTTACATTTGCTGCAAAGGGAAACGCGATTGAATGGTGAGTAATATCATGCTTGATAAACAACATGAATAATATGGTTAGGGGTGACATGCACAGGGTCAGCATGCAAATGTGGTTAGTGGCAGCATGCACAGTGTCAGCACAAGTACATGAAGGACGAATCACCGGGACCCACTAAATGCTGTCTTAAATAGGTGTGTTTTTAAGTTCTTTTTAAATGTGGTCAAGTCCGGGGATGTTCTGACGCAAGTCGGGAGTGAGCTCCAGGCTTTGGGAGCATACGAACTAAATGCACGGTCTCCAAAGGATTTGAGGTTTGTACGAGGTATAGGTAAACTGTTGGATTCCGAAAAGCTGGTGGTACGATGCTTGGCCTGGTGGGGGAGTATGTCGGAGAGATAGGCTGGAGCCATAGAATGAAGGGACCTAAAAGTGAGCGACAAAACCTTGAAGTCAATCCGTTGCTTGACAGGGAGCCAGTGCAGGTCGGCGAGAAGTGGTGTGATGTGGCAACTGCATCGCTCACTACAGACAAGCCTAGCTGCGGAGTTTTACACCAGCTGTAATTGCCTGATTGCATATGCAGGTAGGCCAGCAAGCAGTAAGTTACAGAAGTCAAGACGGGATGTCACAAATGCATGGACCAACTTAGACGTGGTATTCTTATCTAAACAAGCCCGAAGTTTAGCAATGTTATATAGCTGAAAGTAGGCAACTTGATTGTGGAGCTGATGTGGTCGTCTAACGAGAGGTCACTTTGGAACATGACACCTAGATTTCGAGCTGATTCAGATTTAATCTCTTCACCAGAGTATGTACTATTTTCAAAATAAACAGCCTAAAGACTTTTTACTGGGGTACTTGAATTGCAAAAACTCGGTGAGCTAGACCAAGGATTTTAGCCATATTCGAGCTGGCTCAGACTCTTTCGGTTTGCAGTGGGTAGCAAGTTGTGTACTTCAGGGCCCAAACCCACGACCTTGGTTAAGAGCAAGCACCTTACTCTTAGGCCAACATCCTTGGTCTAGCTCACCGAGTTTTTGCAATTCAGATACCCCAGTGAAAAGCCTTTGGGCTGTTTATTTTGAAAATAGTGTATACTCCAGTGAAGAGATTGCATGGTGCGTTACTTGAATACTTGAGACTTCGTGTTCATATATAATGCCCTAATCATGTCGCGCTGAATGGCTTTGTCTTACTCCTATTTAACCCTGTGATGGGCAGCACGACTTCCATCGATTAGTCGAGTTCTGACATACATGTCAATCAAATCCTGGGCACTAATTATAAAACCCTAGTACTTTTTTAAATTTTTTTTTAGCCTCGAGCATCTTTTGCAATCTGGCTAAACCAGCTGTTAATCAATGCTCTCTTTGCCTTTCAAATAGTGAACCTTGTTGGCAGCCTCTACGGCAGAGGCCGTTTAGAGCTATATAGTGCGACTTAGTATATAGTGTTTATCTAGTTGATTAAGTGGCAAACTAGTTAGAGTTAAAGTCCCAGTTGAAAAGAGCACATTTTCTGTTGGCATTCATCAAGTCACGCTTTGCAGTACATCAGCCTTTCGAGCTCACGATATAGCTCTTATGTAGCTGGAAGTGTACTACATTGTATTAACTGATATGTACAAGGTTTCGGAGATCAGCACGTGGGTTTGCTTTTTTTTTAGATGCTATCCACCAATTAGGTCAGTGTGCCTTTTATGGTCGGCTCAGGAATGCAGTCAATCTTGATTCATGAGAATTACTCGTTCTTAATATGGTTGTATTTCTTATGGTTTAACCCTGCTGCCCCATGGTTGGTTCCTGGTGCCTCAACAGTCTTCATGCACCGATTGTTTCTGTGTTATTCAGGAGAGCGGTCAGCAATCATTTACGAGAAATGCTCGCGCCTAGTGAATGTGTATTTCTTACTGTGTTGACCTTGCTGCCCTGGAGGAGCTGCTGTGTTCTGCAAAATACATCTGTATATTCGCCAAGGGTTGTTGAGGAGTGCTGCATTCTGTGAGATGACTTTTTTGCAGCACCCGTCATACGCATCTTTCTATGCTACCTATTTTAAGATGGCTCTTCGAGGGACATAAGGGTAGAATCATTACTTCTTCAAAAGGCAAGATTAAAGGGGTCGTGGCAGCAAAACTCGGTGTTAGCCGTTAGCAGAAAAATTTATTACCGTGTTAAGCTCGGATCTCTAGCCGGAGTGCAGTGTCGTCTGATGATGATGTGAAACAGCTCTGCCTATTAAGCAAAGTGATGAGCTTGTTCCAAGTATGTGCCCATAATTCTTGCTTTTTTCTTATATCGAAGGTGTCCCATTGCTAAAATTAGAATTTCAGGATAATAGACTTGAAGTTAAGCAAAATAATTGGGCTTTCGAAATACTTAAGAAAATTGTTTCAAAGACTGATTTAATTTTCTTTATGTGTATAAAAGGCTTATACACACACACACACACACACACACACACACACACACACACACACACACACACACACACACACACACACACACACACACACACACACACACACACACACACATATATATATATATATATATTATATATATATAAAGACAAGGAACAGATACAAGATGCTTTGGTTTCTAGCATCTTGGTCTAGCTTCCAGACCTCAGCACCGTACGTGGCTGCACATTGAATCATTTCCTTTTAATTAAGCTATGGAGACGAGAACAGCGCCTAGTGCATTTGTGTTCGTCTCAGGGATATAAACAGCACGTAGGGCTATGGACGTTGTGGTACCGTTATACGTAATTTAATGTCTTCGTCTGTAACTCCACAAAGTCACAAAGACCACGTGGGTGTTATGCAGAAGAGTTTTGTATAGCGCTCTTACAGCCTAAGCATCTTTTGGTATGCATTCTTTAGCCAACAAACGTGTTTTCCTGCCTATATATATGGTTCGTGACAGGTCTTTTGGTTCATAGGCCCCAATGTGTGAAATTCGTTGCTTCTAGCTCTGCATGCCACGATGATACTAGATATAGGCAAAAGTGGGGTCAAAATCTATCTTTTTTGGCACTGTCTGCCAAAATGGCAGATTAGTAGATCAGTGACGACCTTGTAAGACGTGTGGTTTTCTTTTTTGTCGGTGTATTTCTGTGGCTGTTTTATTCATTTTTTTGCCGGTTTAAACTGATTATCTTTGAGGCTCGATTGAGCAAGCTATCACTGTTGACTTTCTATATAATGGCATTACGTTTGTTACTAGTGTAGATGACCTTTCGGTCTTGTGGCATTGTAATTGTCGATTTATTCATTCGTTTTTATCATCTAAGCCGCAATTGGTGAAAGCAAGGCACAATAACTTAGGGCCAAAAAGTCTTTAGTTATTTGCTAACAGCCCTAAAAAAAATTTAATGTATTAATTAGTGCATCGGAAACGATGACATGTATAGTCCATGTGCACGGAAAATAAAGTTCAAGGCACTGCTTTAGGTAGCTAGTGAACAGTGTGGTGCCAGCAAGTATTAGAGAACAGCATACAGTTTCATATGCATGCAGTGTGAATTGAGTTAAAATCAAACACTACGGAGCTTTCTGTTTGTGCATAAACTATCCAGATGTTATCAAGTAATGTAGTCATATCCTGATTGCAGCAATATGCAATGGTTGCTTAGAACATAGTCAAGCGAGCATTTGATTAATCTTTTGTATGTCCGAGGCAGTGTCTGCTTCTGGATTTGGGTAGGTACCATTGCGACGAAGATCCTGGAAAGTGTTATTGCTAGGGTTTAGGCCATTGATCTGGGTGTTTTTCTCACTGTCAATCATTTTTTTCTCAAAAAAAATCAGCTGCATTATTGGCAAATGGTCAAGTGGCAAATTCTGTACAATTCCGTAAGCCATTGCAGGTTTAGTAACTCAGCTATAACAATTAAAGCCACCTGGTGGCCACGATGATGAAAATAATAAAACATATTTATAGCACCCTACAAGTAATAGATCAAGAGGGCTAGTGACATCACTTACGGTCCCAGGTGTCTTAGACTTCAGATCTCCTTGGTGACAGGATTTTTCACTTGTTATTTAACACTTGTTCTAGTAGTGAATGATGTGCTGCACCTTAGTGGCACTTCTTGCATGCCAGCTAACTGAATATGTTTTCAACATTATATTCTAGAGCTGCAAAGCAGCTGCAGGCTCGTGCATACCCTAGCTTGCCTTGTAAAAAGATGCCGTGTGCTGGCATGGTGTCCTGCTCTGCCCGTGCATGCACCCAGACATTTATTCCGGGCGCCTGATTACTCTGGGGCGGCGCTATCAGTTGCCATCGTGTGGCATACCTTTGCTACGGAAATCCGTGCTAGAGCCGGTTCGACCCGACCTGCATGCCAGCTTAAGGGTCACGAGGTTGAGTCGAGTACCTACCTGTTCGGGGCTTCTTGTTCTGACTTTGTTAACCGGACACCCTCGAATTTCAAGGTTCATATGAATTTTCATAGGAAACCGTGAACAGTCAGTACTCATCTGCTGCTGTGATTATTTGCAGGATACAGCTTTTTGACCGATTTTTTAAATTGTGCTTGCTTCTCATTCTCTTTAGATGTCTCTAATGAAAAGCATAAGAGAGAGCATCGTGGCCGGCCACTTCCCGGATTTTGTCCGCAGCTTTATGAAGCAGCAGTTTCCATCAGCCAAGTACCCACAATGGGCAATCGATGCCCTTGCCAGTGTCAACGTAGCACTTGAATGATTTAAAGCTTATGCTGCACACATCATGGCAGCACAGGGGCAGCCAGCACTAGGAAAAGGAACTTTTTTTGCTTTTCTTGTATCCTCAGCCTAAATGTTTATGGGTAGTGCAACTAATTTCGGATGCAACACAGCCTGTGCTGTAAGGGCCCTGCAAAGGTGTCTTTCCGTTGGTATCTGTCGACTCAATCATACCCGGACGTCCATATAGTATGCTTGATCGATGAAGACGTCGTTCGAGTACCCGAGTGTACAGAAGCGACAGAACCAAACCACTCCTGCTGGTCTTGGAAAGAAGACTTGTGTTTCAGTGAGGATACATTATTGTCTTGTTCAGCGTGTGCCACCGAAATTCTAAGAGCATCATTGCTTGCAGCATCCAGTCTGCATGTCGCTACGTCCTGACTGGCACGAGCGGAAACATCCTGGCATCTGCTTTCGTTCTTATAGAAAAGTGGCATGGTTGCAGTGTCAATGCCAAACCATGCCTCACTGGTGCTACATTTCACGAAGAACGGTGGCCTCAATGCAAAAGCAAACACAATAAAGCTTCAAGCTGTATGCACCTTTTGGTGGCTCTGTGTGCTGATCGTGGTTGCTGGTTCCTTGTGTCTCACCCGGTCTCTGCAAAGCGTATCTGCAGCTGCTGCCTGCTGCTGCTTGCCCTGCACGGCTCGTGCATCCACTACCTTGATCCATTACCTACTCCCAACGAAGAGACCCTCTGTCGAATTGGTTTCAGCTGCACGTAACCCGTGCCCTTAAAACCTTTCGACATTGGCTGTATTAATCGTATGGCGTATGGGCACTTACTGTAGCTGTGGTTCTAGGGATGATCTCTGTGAATGATTTTATGTGAGAGCTCATGCTGTTCGAATTTAAGAAGCACTGTGCCTCTCGGTTGTTTGGCATTGTAGGGATATCTTGGGTGTTGATGTGAGCCACGCCCGTGAGACTATACCAATGTTATTTGCATTCTCATTCTCTATAGTAGGCTCTTTAATGAGTGACCAGGCGACTGCTGCTTTCAGACAAGTGCTGGAATCACCTATCATCAAGCCAAAAGTACTAACGTTATCGATCCTGCTGTGGTCTTTACCACTCCCAAGCAAGCACTGTCCAGTGAACCCAATGGTGACTTAAACAGAGCGTTTCTCTAAATTGTGCTTTGTAAGTTAAAAAAAAAAGATTAAGGATGTAAACCACTCACTGCCTTCCTTGCCGGACTGCATCCCCTCAGGCTCTTGTTCTTTCACTTCCTTAGCTCATGGCTAAATTTGCTTCCCCGGGTAGGAAGATCGCCGGACCTGTAGACCCTGTTCCAATCCTTTTGAGGTACATACTTGTGGCTACCCACAATAAAAAGTAGTGTATTTATGTCCATGGTGACCTTTAACGCCTCAAAACATCGGTGTGCATTGGCCTAGTACGATGTTGAGCTCCATCTAAGAAAAATGGTGGGCTACTTGTGCAGAAGCTTCCAGTACCTAAATTTAAATGGGGCAGTTACAGCTTCAAGAATCCTCTCTGAAAGCCCTGTTAACCCCCTCTTTAGCTTGGCAAGAGCTATGGGCGCTGGCTTCAGGCTTCTGATGTGGCATAAGTGGCTTTAGCAGCCTGCTTATTAGTTCACTTTAACGCTTCTGGCGTGTCTCTGTCGCGTAAGACCACTGGCTGTGTATGTCCAGCTACGAGTTTCCAGACGATCCCTTACGACCATGCTTGGTGTGAGCTCATTCATGTAGTACTACTGGGCGTCTAGTGCATGTTCCTGAAAGGCCATGTGAGTCAGGCAAAGCTCTTAGAACTCGCGATATATGGGGGCTGCCCAAGTGTGCAAGATGAAGGAAATGATGTGCCACGTGTACGCATAGACGAGCAGTGAGTGCAAGTTCTTCGATGCACAGGGGGCGTGCATGTAGTCGGTCAGTGCTCGCTGGCGTCGGGTCGGCCCTCTGGTAGACGAGGGACGATGTATGCAATGTAAAGTCTGGTGAAAGCTTACTACTGAACATAAAACCCAGTATAGGTGTAGAAGCTACAGAAAGTATACCGGCTGATCTCATGTTTGGGTTGGATGTTCCGATTTCTGAGCTACTACGTTTGCCCATAGCTAATCGGATAGACTTATTATCATTCAATTTGAGAAAGTTAGCTGCCTTCTAAGTTAGGTTGTGATGTCAGCAATACATGCAGCAAAGAGTTGAGATAGTTTGAGGTGCTCGAAGGCTGGGAAGGATCAAAGCACAGGTACACCCGTCATTATTGTTCGCGGCGATTACATCGGCAAGAGAAATAATATGCTATGTGAAAAGAAGTGGACCGCGCATAGAGCCCTGGAATACGAAGTCCTCTACTCGCATGGCTGTTGCCGATTGACATCAATACTCAGAAGTCTCCCACTGAGACAGAACCTTCACCTTTGCAGAGCAATGTCAGATGAGAGTTGCTCAAGAAAGACTGAATTCCGTGAGCGATGGGATCTTTATTTCGTATGCACGCAGGTCTATCTCTCACTTCGGTTACTATCAGCAAGGACTTTGCAGCATTCAAGTACAGTTAGAGACGCATGTGTTCTGTTAAGCTTTCTAGCCGCCTTAGTGGAGGTCTTTTTTGTACTGTTCGTTTTGCGTTCGTAGCCTCGAATGATTCAGGGCACATTATATTTCAGTTGCCGGAGATCTTTAGGGCCGGTGGCACCAACTGTCTCCTTGGGTGCTTTTGAATTCGGCCTAAGCAGGATGCTTGCTTGCTTTCGCATGCTCGATTAAGTGTGATACCGTGCATTAACCCGTGATTAATGCGTCTCCTGCAAATAATTATAAAGCGCTTGGATAGAGATTTAGTTCTCCTGGGGTTCTATACAAACGACCTATTTTTATCAATACTATTTACTTAACTCACCGCGGTTATTAGCCGTACATTGATACTGTATAGCAGCCTGAAGAGCTGATTCAAAGTGGCAGATATTACAGCAATTTTACAACCCCGAGATTCTACAATTCCGTAGCCCTACCCTGTAGACTGCCTGGAGGCCTGAGAGCACTGAAGTAGAGTGGGACGAAAAACCAGCCACCGGCATCATTCGCACGGCCATCCACGGGGCCATAACCGCCGAGACAGACCGAGAAGCTGGGCGCTCCGCTGAAGGTGCTTCCCTTCTGACCTCCAAGACCTCCGCTGTCGAACCCTGACCCCGGAAGCCTGGCAGGCTGCCTGTGCGGGCCCGAGCTTCCTATTACTGCACAAGGTGGGGACGTGTGGAGAATTGTGCAGACCGCAAATCAAGAGGTCGCATGCCAAGCGCGGTTCGCGGCTTCGGCAGGGTAGGGACAAAGCAAACTCCAAGCACTGGTAAAAATGTACTAGCAGCGCTGGCGGGCGCTCGCCTAATGCTTCGATATTTGCACTGTGTCGCGCCCCCCCCCCATATGCCTGCCGCAGTCAAACGTTGGCATGCTTGGGTCACTTAAGGGTCTGGCCTCTTTGCTGACCGCAGCACGGCGGCCATTGCTAGCCGTATGAACACTCGCTGCTACAGCCGGGTGCAAATTAGAGCAAATTGGAGCAATATGTGAGCTTCCAGTTACCCGGGCATCTTTAGGAATGGTGGCTAGAAACCTCACAAGCTGACAGTTCCGATCCGATTCGCCAAGCGAGTGCACAATAAGTACGAAAGAGGCAAAGCCATTCAATCCCTCTGGCGTCGTCCACATTTGGTACGTGTTCGTATCTCTCTCTCTCTCTCTCTCTCTCTCTCTCTCTCTCTCTCGCGAGACAGCCGCAGTGGCGGACCTGAATATCGCTTGGTTACGAATCGCACGTACCTTGCAGTAGCATTGTGAACGCATCGGAGCGCCAACTGGGAAGCATTGATATGCATTTCAGCGATTTTCGAACTACGCAGTGCCAATTTTTTGGTGCGAGAGAGGACTGAGTTGCGTACAAGTTGATACAATTGTCTGCTGAAACAAAAACGCATTGCTCGCTAAAAAATCGCGCTCATGCATGCGAAGCGAGAAAAGTTCGGCTGCGTTTCCTATGAAGTAGTGAGGCTGCTCAGGGTTCGAAGCGCTGCACGTGCCCGGAATCGGGATCGCCCGCGAGCTCGCGAGTTTTGAAAAAATCGCCCGACCAACGTTGCAGAAGACTAGCTCTATCGTGCCGCCCGACTTTTTGGCGAGGCCGTTGGAGCCTTTCAGAGAGGAGCCATCCGCAGCTCAAGTTTTCAAGCAAATCTACCGTTTCGCATTGGAAAAAAAACGCGAAGGATGATGGGGCGTTCTTAGTCTCTCGCACGCCATGCGAAGCGGCTCTTCGGAGGCTCGGCGCATCCGACTCACTCCGCTTGAGGTGGGCAATGTAGCCAGCCTGCTGCACGCACGACTCGTAGCTGACTCGACCTGGATCCTTAAGATCCTGGATCCTGAAGATCCTGGATCCTGAAGTGCGAGCACCTTAAACCAACGTTATTTTTCAAATAGGTTCGTTCGACTGCGTTCACTTTTGAGCCGCTAGCAGAATGAGCGCAAGGAAATCTGGCAGGAAAGCGGCAGCTCGCCGAGCGATTGCTTCGCTCGCCCCGCCCGTTCGCAGACGGGCGCATGCACGCGTACGTCATCGTTACGGGTGTTAGGCTGATTCCTTTGCGCTGCCGTACAGTGCGGGACGCGGGGAGAACAGGTGCGACGTACTTTTGCAGCCGGCCTCGATATGAGCCAACGAGCAGCTACCGCCAGGCTGCGGGCTGCTGCCGATTGGTCGCGCGGAGTGGGAGGGGAGGGGGAGCGCGAGCGTGCCTGAGCAGACGGCCGCTGCTGCTACTGCTGCTGCGCAGGGAGGCGTTCGCCGCGAGGCAAGCCCTTGACTCAAGGACAAAAGGCAAGCCCTCACTCGACAAAGGCAAGCCGCCCACCGACCTGGCGGTCTGCACACCCGCTAGCTGCCCCCGCCCCGCCCCGTGTCGGCAAACGTTGAGCCATGAGAAGGAGCGACGAGAGCGGCGGCGGCGGCGGCGGCGGGGGAGGGAGCAGCCTTGCGCGCGCGCGCGAAAGCGCTCGAGCGACTTTTACACGCGCGCTTACACAACAGCAGGCGGCTGCTCGGATAAGGTTCCGAAGTGCAGACTTCTCGTCGATCTCGGGGTGCATTGGCGTCACGTCGGAGCCGTCCTGCGGCGGCGCATAGCGATGGTGCCGCGAGACAGTACCGACCGTTTCGTCCGCCCAGCGCCCGGCTCTGTCGGCTGCCGGACGGCAGCGCTGGCTTCCCGCTAATTTTGCGACGCCAGAGAGTTTTACCAGAGAAAGTACCAGGCAATCGCACCGCATAACGCGGCAGCCGCTCCCGAGGGCGCTTAAGGCGACGCCGTTGACGACAACTCCGATTATTGGCGGCAAGTCGCCGAACTCAATCGGCGGCGGATCTCTGGCGCGACTTTTGCCAGAGCCGGCACTGCAACCCTTTACCTGCTGGTAAAGGATTGCAGTGCCGGCTGAGCGTTCCGCCGCTGATGCCGTAGCAACGACCGTCGCCCGATAGTTCAACGGCACCTTTTAATGGCGTCACCCCATAGGCTTGGTATTGAGACGCGGCGCCGGGTTGCGGCATAATTACTAAAAGCAGTCACGTGGAATCAACTAGTACCAGGGGAATGAATTTCCCGCATGCAGCACTGAAGTGGCATCCGATAGGGGTTCGCTCACGACTAGCAGGAACAGTTTGTCGCGGCTGAAACGGTCACCATTCGATCATGCTTCCTTTACAGCACCTGTAAAGTGTCTAGAAAGAGATTAGGTTCGCCGAGGGCGCTATACAAATGTGCTATTGTTATTATTTTGCGGTAGCCTGTGACTGGTGACAAACCGCCGTTGTAATGAAAGGGGCTGCGTCACTGTGACGCTTCTCAGCTGCCAAGCCTCATGGCTGCGGATCATCTGCTAACTACTTCACAATATATTCTCTATATATCACAATATAGTTCATGCTCTACTGAATCAAGTCCGTCGGCAGCGAACCACGAATGGTTCGCTGCAGCCTGCGGTTAATGACCTCTGATGGCCATTTCTCAACAGCCTCTGTCAGCGATTATAATAATGACAATAATATTATAGCACTACAAGCCATTCACATAGCACCCTAAAAAAACCCACTTCTCACTTGGGTACTTTGCATAGACCGGATCTCGTTTCGTCCATTTGCCCTCCAATTAAAGTCAGCCCAGACTTACGACGGTTCCGAGATACGAACTCAGCCACGGTCGCGTAAATAAAAATCGAAAAGCAAAACGTATCCACGAAAACTTTCAAAACCCGCACGCGCTAAGGTGATTTGACAACGCCGCAAGTAGTAGGGAGAAAACGTCGTCTGACAGCTAGGTAATAGGGGTACCGGCTCTCTCTTGCATGAGTAGTACTCAATATACAGTACTATAGCCACCAGCTTCTGTATACCCAAAAGTACTCTGCATTGTGGTATGCAAGTATAATCTTACTTACTTGTTCTTATTTATTTCTTATTTTTTTATGTTTGTAACAAATTCAATTCATTACCTCTCTAATTCCTCGTCAGAACCTACCACATGCCATTTTCGTCTTACGACATTTGACTTTGAGTAGGTTTTCCGGTCTGTATAGAGATTTGGATTTCCTACTCCCGAGGGCATCTCGCGAAAGTGGTGCACAAGCGTGCCTATGGATTCTTAACTGGATTCGGCCTAACATTGTCAAAGCTGTAGGATCAGGAAAAGGTACACAATTACAAGTAGAAGTTCTATTGTATCCATCGGTTGTTCATAGCTGCTAGCCATACGCGTTCTTCCCGGTCGTTCAACATGCTGTGCTTTGCAGTCACGTGCTCAGATGCGTTTTTCTTGACTCGGTCTCAAGGCAGATAGCCTGTAGCGCTCGTACGTGTGGATCTGAAGTGTACGAAGCTTAGAAGAGTTTCGTCGGCATACGCAACTATTCACTCGAGGGCCTTTTGTATATTAATTATTTTAAAAACAGGGACCACACGGCTTCCGAGCCAGAAATGGCGTCCGAGACGCACAGCCGCCCCAATGACGCCCGTTCTTTGTGAAAAATGCCGAGGTCCTCCAGGCAGGCTTCATTATCCGGCCACCAGCCACCCAGAGCACCAACCACGACGGGCCTCACCACTGCCAACGGTAGCCAGCGGTCAGGAAGACCGGGCTATGGCCTCGTACTTATCGACTTTTCCAGGCCGCCTCTACCCGGTCATCATTGCTGCCGTAAAACGGTGCCGTTACGTCGACTATGACCGCGTCGGTGCTGTTGTCGATGACCAGGTTCGGCTTGAGAGCCGAACCCCCGGCGAGCGGGAAGGCGAGACCAGCCGAGAGGCAAGAAAGCGCAGTAGACGGAAGAGCCCCGATTAGGCAACCCAGAAACAGGTTGTGGCTAGCCGTTATTGCTTGCAGCATCGGTCGGCAGTGGCTTAGGACATGGCAGACGGTCTCAGTCTCAGTGCGGTAAAGGCGGCAGTTGGTGGCCGTTCCGGGGCATGACCGGCTCTTAGCGGAGTCCACCGGCGGCACGTCCAGGCCAGCACGGCGAACGAACCGTCAGGCCCCGAACGAGAACCCCAGAGTTGCCGTCTGAAAGTGGCTGTGAGTCGCGAACCTCTCAGTGGCCAGGCAATGGCTGACCCTGCCCTGAGCGGGCTGGGCCAACCAAGCCTTCAGCCAACCTGGCGAACTCTCGCAGTTTTGAGATGGCAGCTCGCGGCACGAGCGAGTGCTCCATCTTGTCGCGGACAGTTGAGACCACCAGGACGTCCGAGCCGCGGCGTTGGTCGCGAAGAGTACGAGACCAAGGCCTTCGGCTAAGCGCGGTGCGAATGGGAAGTGTGTCGAGCTAAAGTGCGGCAAGCCGCACATGGACCGACAGAGCTCCACAAGAGTCTTCTCGGACAGAAGCAGGGCAGCCTTAGGCACCAGCCGCACCAGACCGAGGCAATCGAGCCGTGGCAGAAGGAAAGTCCGTAGGGCGTCGAGCTTTTGACAGGGGGCGAGAAGGCTTACATACAGTAAGCAAAGGTCTATATCAAGAGATGAACAGCTCAATCTCGGCCCTAGGCCGCTCGGGACCCTGCGGGGATCCGAGGTCACTGACTCATTCTCCGGCAGCTCGGGGATCTGTCGGCCGTGCAAGGAGATGGAAGCGGCATTCGTACCTCGGCTGGAGACCACGCAGCACTTTTTCAGCCGCAACTGCATGCCCAGAGTCAGGACGACCCGCTCGGCAGCCCAAACCAGGGCCCGCAGGCCGGTGGACGTGCCCGAGAACAAAGCGAGGTCGTGCCAGGGCGAAAACAGACAAACAGAGCGATATCGCCCAGCACGAAGCTGGACTTCAGAGTGCTGCCGGAGAGCCTGACGACCGGCTCTATCGCCAGATCCAATAAGATTGGCGACAGAGTGTCACCCTATCGGTCACCAGCCGTAGTCGGGAAAGCTGTTAACGATTCACTGCACACCGGAAGCTCCAGGAGCTATCCGCTCGCGTAGGGACGCTCTACGAATCCGCAGAAGGCCTCGTCTACCCCGGCGTGCCAGAGCACGCGGAGCAGAGAGACGTGAAGAATGCTGCCAAAGGCATTCTGCAGATCGAGGCACGCGGAGTAGACCACGCTGGCCCCTGGCCGTTCCCCGGGCTCGTCAAAGGCGCTCTCCACTAGGAAGGACTGCTTGAGGCAGCCATCCACGCCTGGCACGAAGCCTTTCTGATGAGGTGACAGCAGCCCACAGCCTTCCCCAAGCTTGTTCAGCCGTATGGCCAGGCAGCCCGAGAGCTGCTTACAGAGCGCGGGCAACAATGTTATCGGTCAAAAACTACCGGGCAGGCTGAGGTCGCTATTCTTGTGGATCAGGATCGTGAGACCCGTCTTCCACGCAGAAAAGACGTCCCCAAAGTGGATGCAGCCATTCAAGATGTAGGTGACAAGCCTACATCCAGGGTCAACGAGGCGTAGGTGGCGATATTCTAGACGGTCAGCTTCCGGATAGGGTTTGACGGGCTCTGCGAAGGCTTGCGGCAACGTCTTCCTCGGACACTGGTGAAATCAGGTTGGTTCCCTGCGCCAGTCGATGTGGGACCGTCCTTTGTAGGAGAGCGTCCAGGCGGTCGTTATCGACTGGCCGAGCCCGCTATTGGGCCTCCCAGTGGGAGCGCCAGGTCACCGGAGAATACGGTCGGAGCAGGAAGAAGGATCTCCCGAATGACCTTCGTACGATTGGTGGCGTACAACCGCTGCAGGTGCGAGGCACATGTAGGGTCCCGAGGTCGCGGCCCACCCGGAGCAGGCCGGTCCGGCAACGACGGAGGGTGCTTCGGACGGGCGCACCTTCTGCTCAAAGTTCCTGCACACGGGCCACGGGCAAGCGACAGCCATTCTCCACTTAGGAGGAGGACTGAGGCCACCAAGACAGGCCAGTCACGTAGATGAACACTGTCCCGTACGCGAGGCAACCAGAGGTCTACAAAGTCACGCGGCGAAAGATGGGAGGCTGAAAAGGTCACCGGCATGTCTACCGGAGGCGGATGCCCTAAAGGAGCAGAGGACAACGATGCTGGAGCAAAAGTCGGGGTTCGGGCAGACCAGAAGATGGCATATACAGTAGCAAATAGCCGCGCTACGATAGGACTTTGTGCTACAAGGAGCAAAAGAATAATTCTTCCGACAGATATGGCACACAGCTTGCTGTGGCAAGCCCGATACTTCGCGTGGCCAACCGCTTATCGTTGAACCTCTCCAGTGTCGTCGAACAATTGTCAAACCTGTACCTGAAAACGTCGGGGCATGCGCATCTCCGCAACTCTGACAATAGCATCTCCATTTAATGACAATAATAATAATAATAATGCACTTGATTTGGACAATAATAGTATTAATGCACAAGGATTTTGATAAAGCGCCCTCAGAGAACTCAATCTCTTTCTAGGCGCTTTACATTTGCTGCAAAGGGAAATGATATTAAATGATGAGTAAAATCATGCTTGATAAACAAATAACATGATGAGTGCGGGTACCTTCGCAGGATGGCGGGAAAGGATATACCAGAGTTGGCAGCAGGAGATAAGATGCTGTTTCGTAAAAGTTGTGGAAGTGAGTTCCACAGTTTAGGATCTGTAGTTTGATTCGTACAGCAAAGAGCCAACCGATTCCCAACACCAACAGCTTGTTATAACTCACATAGCCAAAGGGCTCACGGCTCCCTTCGGCCCCTTCTCCTGCTCGACTCCTCTCCTTGACTCCTCACTCTCCTCGACTCCTCACTCTCCTCGACTCCTCTCCTCGACTCCTCTCCTCGACTCCTCTCCTCGACTCCTCTCCTCGACTTCTCTCCTCGACTCCTCTCCTCGACTTCTCTCCTCGACTTCTCTCCTCGACTCCTCTCCTCGACTCCTCTCCTCGACTCCTCTCCTCGACTCCTCTCCTCGACTTCTCTCCTCGACTACTCTCCTCGACTCCTCTCCTCGACTTCTCTCCTCGACTCCTCTCCTCGACTCTTCTCCTCGACTCCTCTCCTCGACTCCTCTCCTCGACTCCTCTCCTCGACTCCTCTCCTCGACTCCTCTCCTCGACTCCTCTCCTCGACTCCTCTCCTCGACTCCTCTCCTCGACTCCTCTCCTCGACTCCTCTCCTCGACTCCTCTCCTCGACTCCTCTCCTCGACTCCTCTCCTCGACTCCTCTCCTCGACTCCTCTCCTCGACTCCTCTCCTCGACTCCTCTCCTCGACTCCTCTCCTCGACTCCTCTCCTCGACTCCTCTCCTCTCCTCCTCTCCTCGACTCCTCTCCTCGACTCCTCTCCTCGACTCCTCTCCTCGACTCCTCTCCTCGACTCCTCTCCTCGACTCCTAACTCTCCTTGACTCCTCTCCTCGACTCCTCTCCTCGACTCCTCTCCTCGACTCCTCTCCTCGACTCCTCTCCTCGACTCCTCTCCTCGACTCCTCTCCTCGACTTCTCTCCTCGACTCCTCTCCTCGACTCCTCTCCTCGACTCCTCTCCTCAACTCCTCTCCTCGACTCCTCACTCTCCTCGACTCCTCTCCTCGACTCCTCAGCTCCCCTGGTCGACCCCGATAATTCATCGAGGAACACAACTGTGCAGAGGCCGACCCTGATGGTGAATCCACCATCTGTCCACCAGCGGGTTACCGGCCTGTGTCCACGCCACATCGCAGGCGGACCGCAGCTGTGCACCGGCCCCTCTCGGTGATGCTTCTAACAGCTGTTCACCAGCGGCTTATCAGAGGAGCCTGCATAATATACATGCATAAATACATACATACATTAAAAAAAATCCTAGCTGATTAAACAGCCTCTTTTTGTATAGCGACAGAAGAGCCTTTACGGCTATCACCACCGCTTGCAGTGGCGATAAAGAATCGCCCACCGCAGGAATCGAACCCACGACCTCGGGACCGAGGTCGTGAAAGCAACCGCCTTACCTAGTGTGCCATCACGGCTCACCACATACATACATACCTACGAACTACAGGATCTGTAGAGCAAAAGCTTCTGCTGCCAAAAGTCTTTAATCAAAAGAGTGGAACCGCTAAGTTAGCGTCCACAGAGGACCTTCGGTTGTGAGGAGGCTGACAGTGGGTGCAGCAGTTTGCTGCGACTGCAGTTTGACTTCTGTGAGTAGGCTGCACGTGTGCGCGTAGGTAGCCCGCGCGCGTCACTCAATTTCTTCCCATCGTACTCGCTCGTTATTTGGAACCGCCCTTCGTCGCTCTTCCTTCTCGTTATCGTCGGCGACGTCGCGATCTTGCCGCCACGCTAACACCTTCAGGAAATCTGCGATCGGTCTCCGCTCAGTATAGTGCAGCGTAGCTGGGCCAGCTTTCCCGGGGCAGCTCCATCCGCTGCCAATGGCTTGCGCTCTGCTAGCGCCAGTGCCAGGTATGACGTATCTGGGCGCTGACGTCACGGAGCTGAGAAAAACTTTGCTCCCGTTGCATGGTCCCCACAATTTCGGATGACTTGACGCGACTGCTTGTCGCGATCCGATTTCCACCTGCTGGCTGCTGGGCACATAAGTTTGACGTAAGCTTTGTTTTGGCGTTTCGTAGATGGAGAGGCGGAAGAAGCCGCTGTCGTGCTGTTGATTGGCCGCGAGCTACCTAGGCTGACGCATCCCGACGAAACTTCGCACACCTGCAGCACCATGCGACCGCTGATTGCTGGCCTTTTTTTCGGATGTCACCAAATACCTGCGTGCCGGCACGCATAGTGCCCCGATCCATGCTCAAGGCCTGGCAACGTATCGCCGGCCTCCTACATTTATCGCCACTTGTCATCGAGTGCCGCCTAACGTCCTAGTGAACTCGTGGCGCAGCGATACCTACCAACAAATACGCACGACCCTTCGGAGAAAGCGTGACCGTTCGATAGGCAGCCGCCGAGGCGGGAACTAGCCAATTTATTTGGCTCAATAACATTTGCACAGTCTTAAGCGCACAGCTGCGTGGCCGCCCGTTGACACTCCACACGCACGCACTCAGTGGGTAGGAAAGAGGCGAACGCCGAGAACGCCGGCTGCAGGCGAAACAGTCCGCACGATAGTCGACCGGCCAGTAAACGATAGCCTCCACCAGGATCGCCTCCCATCCCTTCCGCGGTCGCGGTGCCGAAAAGTGCAGGCACCGGCGGACGAATGAATGTGCGCTTGGAGGCTCGAGTATCGAGCCGAAAGACGTCGCGTCGCAAGCAGGGCAGCTGCTGGGCAGCCTCCAAAGGGCTCGGCTCGATCGGTCAGCCCGGCTCGGCTCGATCGGTCAGTCGGCTCGGCTCGATCGGTCGGCTCGGCTCGGCTCGATCAGTCAGCTCGGCTCGGCTCGATCGGTCAGCTCGGCTCGGCTCGATCGGTCAGCCCGGCTCGGCTCGGCTCGATCAGTCGGCTCGGCTCGATCGGTCGGCTCGGCTCGGCTCGATCGGTCGGCTCGGCTCGGCTCGATCGGTCAGCCCGGCTCAGCTCGGCTCGATCAGTCAGCTCGGCTCGGCTCGATCGGTCAGCCCGGCTCGGCTCGGCTCGATCAGTCAGCTCGGCTCGATCGGTCGGCTCGGCTCGGCTCGATCGGTCGGCTCGGCTCGGCTCGGCTCGATTGGCCAGCTCGGCTCGGCTCGGCTCGGCTCGATCAGTCAGCTCGGCTCGATCGGTCGGCTCGGCTCGGCTCGATCGGTCAGCTCGGCTCGGCTCGATCGGTCAGCTCGGCTCGGCTCGATCGGTCAGCTCGGCTCGGCTCGATCAGTCAGCTCGGCTCGGCTCGATCAGTCAGCTCGGCTCGGCTCGATCGGTCGACTCGGCTCGGCTCGATCGGTCAGCTCGGCTCGGCTCGATCGGTCGGCTCGGCTCGGCTCGATCGGTCAGCCCGGCTCGGCTCGGCTCGATCGGTCAGCTCGGCTCGGCTCGATCGGTCAGCTCGGCTCGGCTCGATCGGTCAGCTCGGCTCGGCTCGGCTCGGCTCGATCAGTCGGCTCGGCTCGGCTCGGCTCGGCTCGATTGGCCAGCTCGGCTCGGCTCGGCTCGATCAGTCAGCTCGGCTCGGCTCGATCGGTCAGCCCGGCTCGGCTCGATCGGTCGGCTCGGCTCGGCTCGATCGGTCAGCTCGGCTCGGCTCGATCGGTCAGCTCGGCTCGGCTCGATCAGTCAGCTCGGCTCGTCTCGATCGGTCAGCTCGGCTCGGCTCGGCTCGATCGGTCAGCTCGGCTCGGCTCGATCGGTCAGCTCGGCTCGGCTCGGCTCGATCAGTCAGCTCGGCTCGGCTCGGCTCGATCGGTCAGCTCGGCTCGGCTCGGCTCGGCTCGATCAGTCGGCTCGGCTCGGCTCGATTGGTCAGCTCGGCTCGGCTCGGCTCGATATGTCAGCTCGGCTCGATCGGTCAGCTCGGCTCGGCTCGATCGGTCGGCTCGGCTCGGCTCGATCGGTCAGCCCGGCTCGGCTCGGCTCGATCGGTCAGCTCGGCTCGGCTCGATCGGTCAGCTCGGATCGGCTCGATCAGTCAGCTCGGCTCGGCTCGATTGGTCAGCTCGGCTCGGCTCGATCAGTCAGCTCGGCTCGGCTCGATCAGTCAGCTCGGCTCGGCTCGATCGGTCAGCTCGGCTCGGCTCGGCTCGGCTCGATCAGTCAGCTCGGCTCGGCTCGATCGGTCAGCCCGGCTCGGCTCGGCTCGATCGGTCAGCCCGGCTCGGCTCGGCTCGATCGGTCAGCTCGGCTCGGCTCGGCTCGATCAGTCAGCTCGGCTCGGCTCGATCGGTCGGCTCGGCTCGGCTCGATCGGTCAGCCCGGCTCGGCTCGGCTCGATCGGTCAGCTCGGCTCGGCTCGATCGGTCAGCTCGGCTCGGCTCGATCAGTCGGCTCGGCTCGGCTCGATTGGTCAGCTCGGCTCGGCTCGGCTCGATCAGTCAGCTCGGCTCGGCTCGATCGGTCAGCCCGGCTCGGCTCGGCTCGATCGGTCAGCTCGGCTCGGCTCGATCGGTCAGCTCGGCTCGGCTCGGCTCGATCAGTCAGCTCGGCTCGGCTCGATCGGTCGGCTCGGCTCGGCTCGATCAGTCAGCTCGGCTCGATCGGTCGACTCGGCTCGGCTCGATCGGTCAGCCCGGCTCGGCTCGGCTCGATCGGTCAGCTCGGCTCGGCTCGATCGGTCAGCTCGGCTCGGCTCGGCTCGATCAGTCAGCTCGGCTCGGCTCGGCTCGATCGGTCAGCTCGGCTCGGCTCGGCTCGGCTCGATCAGTCGGCTCGGCTCGGCTCAATTGGTCAGCTCGGCTCGGCTCGGCTCGATCAGTCAGCTCGGCTCGATCGGTCAGCTCGGCTCGGCTCGATCGGTCGGCTCGGCTCGGCTCGATCGGTCAGCCCGGCTCGGCTCGGCTCGATCGGTCAGCTCGGCTCGGCTCGATCGGTCAGCTCGGCTCGGCTCGATCAGTCAGCTCGGCTCGGCTCGGCTCGATCGGTCAGCTCGGCTCGGCTCGATCAGTCGGCTCGGCTCGGCTCGATTGGTCAGCTCGGCTCGGCTCGATCAGTCAGCTCGGCTCGGCTCGATCGGTCAGCTCGGCTCGGCTCGATCAGTCGGCTCGGCTCGGCTCGATTGGTCAGCTCGGCTCGGCTCGATCGGTCAGCTCGGCTCGGCTCGGCTCGATCAGTCAGCTCGGCTCGGCTCGATCGGTCAGCCCGGCTCGGCTCGGCTCGATCAGTCAGCTCGGCTCGATCGGTCGACTCGGCTCGGCTCGATCGGTCAGCTCGGCTCGGCTCGATCGGTCGGCTCGGCTCGGCTCGATCGGTCAGCCCGGCTCGGCTCGGCTCGATCGGTCAGCTCGGCTCGGCTCGATCGGTCAGCTCGGCTCGGCTCGATCGGTCAGCTCGGCTCGGCTCGGCTCGATCAGTCAGCTCGGCTCGGCTCGATCGGTCAGCTCGGCTCGGCTCGGCTCGGCTCGATCAGTCGGCTCGGCTCGGCTCGATTGGTCAGCTCGGCTCGGCTCGGCTCGATCAGTCAGCTCGGCTCGATCGGTCAGCTCGGCTCGGCTCGATCGGTCGGCTCGGCTCGGCTCGATCGGTCAGCTCGGCTCGGCTCGATCAGTCGGCTCGGCTCGGCTCGATTGGTCAGCTCGGCTCGGCTCGATCGGTCAGCCCGGCTCGGCTCGGCTCGATCAGTCAGCTCGGCTCGGCTCGATCGTCAGCTCGGCTCGGCTCGATCGGCTCGGCTCGCTCGATCGGTCAGCTCGGCTCGGCTCGATCGGTCAGCTCGGCTCGGCTCGATCAGTCAGCTCGGCTCGGCTCGATCGGTCAGCTCGGCTCGGCTCGATCGGTCAGCTCGGCTCGGCTCGAGCAGTCAGCTCGGCTCGGCTCGATCAGTCAGCTCGGCTCGGCTCGATCGGTCAGCTCGGCTCGGCTCGATCGGTCAGCTCGGCTCGGCTCGATCAGTCAGCTCGGCTCGGCTCGATCGGTCAGCTCGGCTCGGCTCGGCTCGATCAGTCAGCTCGGCTCGGCTCGATCGGTCACCCGGCTCGGCTCGGCTCAGTCATCTCGGCTCAGCTCGGCTCGGCTCGGCTCGATCGGTCGGCTCGGCTCGGCTCGATCGGTCAGCCCGGCTCGGCTCGGCTCGATCGGTCAGCTCGGCTCGGCTCGATCGGTCAGCTCGGCTCGGCTCGATCGGTCAGCTCGGCTCGGCTCGATCGGTCGGCTCGGCTCGGCTCGACTGGTCAGCTCGGCTCGGCTCGATCAGTCAGCTCGGCTCGGCTCGATCGGTCAGCTCGGCTCGGCTCGATCAGTCGGCTCGGCTCGGCTCGATCGGTCAGCTCGGCTCGGCTCGGCTCGATCAGTCAGCTCGGCTCGGCTCGATCGGTCAGCTCGGCTCGGCTCGGCTCGATTGGTCAGCTCGGCTCGGCTCGATCGGTCAGCCCGGCTCGGCTCGGCTCGATCAGTCAGCTCGGCTCGATCGGTCGACTCGGCTCGGCTCGATCGGTCGGCTCGGCTCGGCTCGATCGGTCAGCTCGGCTCGGCTCGGCTCGATCGGTCAGCTCGGCTCGGCTCGATCGGTCAGCCCGGCTCGGCTCGGCTCGATCGGTCAGCTCGGCTCGGCTCGATCGGTCAGCCCGGCTCGGCTCGGCTCGATCAGTCAGCTCGGCTCGGCTCGATCGGTCAGCTCGGCTCGGCTCGATTGGTCAGCTCGGCTCGGCTCGATTGGTCAGCTCGGCTCGGCTCGGCTCGGCTCGGCTCGATCGGTCAGCTCGGCTCGGCTCGATCAGTCGGCTCGGCTCGGCTCGATTGGTCAGCTCGGCTCGGCTCGATCGGTCAGCTCGGCTCGGCTCGGCTCGGCTCGATCAGTCAGCTCGGCTTGGCTCGATCGGTCAGCTCGGCTCGGCTCGGCTCGATCAGTCAGCTCGGCTCGGCTCGATCAGTCAGCTCGGCTCGGCTCGGCTCGATCGGTCAGCTCGGCACGGCACGCTCGATCAGTCAGCTCGGCTCGGCTCGATCAGTCAGCTCGGCTCGGCTCGATCGGTCAGCTCGGCTCGGCTCGGCTCGATTGGTCAGCTCGGCTCGGCTCGATCGGTCAGCCCGGCTCGGCTCGGCTCGATCAGTCAGCTCGGCTCGATCGGTCGACTCGGCTCGGCTCGATCGGTCAGCTCGGCTCGGCTCGATCGGTCGGCTCGGCTCGGCTCGATCGGTCAGCTCGGCTCGGCTCGGCTCGATCAGTCAGCTCGGCTCGGCTCGATCGGTCAGCTCGGCTCGGCTCGGCTCGGCTCGATCAGTCGGCTCGGCTCGGCTCGATTGGTCAGCTCGGCTCGGCTCGGCTCGATCAGTCAGCTCGGCTCGATCGGTCAGCTCGGCTCGGCTCGATCGGTCGGCTCGGCTCGGCTCGATCGGTCAGCTCGGCTCGGCTCGGCTCGATCGGTCGGCTCGGCTCGGCTCGATCGGTCGGCTCGGCTCGGCTCGATCGGTCAGCTCGGCTCGGCTCGATCAGTCAGCTCGGCTCGGCTCGATCGGTCAGCTCGGCTCGGCTCGGCTCGATCAGTCAGCTCGGCTCGGCTCGATCGGTCAGCTCGGCTCGGCTCGGCTCGGTCGGTCAGCTCGGCTCGGCTCGGTCGGTCGGCTCGGCTCGGCTCGGCCGGGCGGGTCGGCTCGGCTCGGCTCGATCGGTCGGCTCGGCTCGGCTCGATCGGTCAGCCCGGCTCGGCTCGGCTCGATCGGTCAGCTCGGCTCGGCTCGAGTCAGCTCGGCTCGGCTCGGCTCGATCGGTCAGCTCGGCTCGGCTCGATCGGTCAGCTCGGCTCGGCTCGATCAGTCGGCTCGGCTCGGCTCGATTGGTCAGCTCGGCTCGGCTCGATCAGTCAGCTCGGCTCGGCTCGATCGGTCAGCTCGGCTCGGCTCGATCGGTCGGCTCGGCTCGGCTCGATTGGTCAGCTCGGCTCGGCTCGATCGGTCAGCTCGGCTCGGCTCGGCTCGATCAGTCAGCTCGGCTCGGCTCGATCGGTCAGCTCGGCTCGGCTCGGCTCGATTGGTCAGCTCGGCTCGGCTCGATCGGTCAGCCCGGCTCGGCTCGGCTCGATCAGTCAGCTCGGCTCGATCAGTCGACTCGGCTCGGCTCGATCGGTCGGCTCGGCTCGGCTCGATCGCTCAGCCCGGCTCGGCTCGATCGGTCAGCTCGGCTCGGCTCGATCGGTCAGCTCGGCTCGGCTCGATCGGTCGGCTCGGCTCGGCTCGATCGCTCAGCCCGGCTCGGCTCGATCAGTCAGCTCGGCTCGATCGGTTGACTCGGCTCGGCTCGATCGGTCAGCTCGGCTCGGCTCGATCGGTCGGCTCGGCTCGGCTCGATCGGTCAGCCCGGCTCGGCTCGGCTCGATCGGTCAGCTCGGCTCGGCTCGATCGGTCAGCTCGGCTCGGCTCGATCGGTCAGCTCGGCTCGGCTCGATCGGTCGGCTCGGCTCGGCTCGATCAGTCGGCTCGGCTCGGCTCGATTGGTCAGCTCGGCTCGGCTCGATCGGTCGGCTCGGCTCGGCTCGATCGGTCAGCTCGGCTCGGCTCGATCGGTCGGCTCGGCTCGGCTCGATCGGTCAGCCCGGCTCGGCTCGGCTCGATCGGTCAGCTCGGCTCGGCTCGATCGGTCAGCTCGGCTCGGCTCGATCAGTCAGCTCGGCTCGGCTCGATCGGTCAGCTCGGCTCGGCTCGATCAGTCGGCTCGGCTCGGCTCGATTGGTCAGCTCGGCTCGGCTCGATCAGTCAGCTCGGCTCGGCTCGATCGGTCAGCTCGGCTCGGCTCGATCAGTCGGCTCGGCTCGGCTCGATTGGTCAGCTCGGCTCGGCTCGATCGGTCAGCTCGGCTCGGCTCGGCTCGATCAGTCAGCTCGGCTCGGCTCGATCGGTCAGTCCGGCTCGGCTCGGCTCGATCAGTCAGCTCGGCTCGGCTCGATCGGTCAGCTCGGCTCGGCTCGGCTCGATTGGTCAGCTCGGCTCGGCTCGATCGGTCAGCCCGGCTCGGCTCGGCTCGATCAGTCAGCTCGGCTCGATCGGTCGGCTCGGCTCGGCTCGATCGGTCGGCTCGGCTCGGCTCGATCGCTCAGCCCGGCTCGGCTCGATCGGTCAGCTCGGCTCGATCGGTCGACTCGGCTCGGCTCTATCGGTCGGCTCGGCTCGGCTCGATCGCTCAGCCCGGCTCGGCTCGATCAGTCAGCTCGGCTCGATCGGTTGGCTCGGCTCGGCTCGATCGGTCAGCTCGGCTCGGCTCGATCGGTCGGCTCGGCTCGGCTCGATCGGTCAGCCCGGCTCGGCTCGGCTCGATCGGTCAGCTCGGCTCGGCTCGATCGGTCAGCTCGGCTCGGCTCGATCAGTCAGCTCGGCTCGGCTCGATCGGTCAGCTCGGCTCGGCTCGATCAGTCGGCTCGGCTCGGCTCGATTGGTCAGCTCGGCTCGGCTCGATCGGTCAGCTCGGCTCGGCTCGGCTCGATTGGTCAGCTCGGCTCGGCTCGACCCGTCAGCTCGGCTCGGCTCGGCTCGATCAGTCAGCTCGGCTCGGCTCGGCTCGGCTCGCTCATCGATCGGTCAGCTCGGCTCGGCTCGATCAGTCAGCTCGGCTCGGCTCGATTGGTCA
Source organism: Cristatella mucedo (assembly GCA_009760855.2). Classification (NCBI taxonomy): domain Eukaryota; kingdom Metazoa; phylum Bryozoa; class Phylactolaemata; family Cristatellidae; genus Cristatella; species Cristatella mucedo. The sequence goes on from WPIO01000152.1 coordinate 681,861, forward strand.
GCTCGGCTCGGCTCGATCGGTCAGCTCGGCTCGGCTCGGCTCGATCAGTCAGCTCGGCTCGATCGGTCAGCTCGGCTCGGCTCGATCGGTCGGCTCGGCTCGGCTCGATCGGTCAGGTCAGCCGGCTCGGCTCGGCTCGATCGGTCAGCTCGGCTCGGCTCGATCGGTCAGCTCGGCTCGGCTCGATTGGTCAGCTCGGCTCGGCTCGGCTCGATCGGTCAGCTCGGCTCGGCTCGGCTCGATCAGTCAGCTCGGCTCGATCGGTCGACTCGGCTCGGCTCGATCAGTCAGCTCGGCTCGGCTCGATCGGTCAGCCCGGCTCGGCTCGGCTCGATCAGTCAGCTCGGCTCGGCTCGATCGGTCAGCTCGGCTCGGCTCGGCTCGATCGGTCAGCTCGGCTCGGCTCGATCAGTCGGCTCGGCTCGGCTCGATCAGTCAGCTCGGCTCGATCGGTCGACTCGGCTCGGCTCGATCGGTCGGCTCGGCTCGGCTCGGCTCGATCGGTCAGCTCGGCTCGGCTCGGCTCGATCAGTCAGCTCGGCTCGGCTCGATCGGTCAGCTCGGCTCGGCTCGATCGGTCGGCTCGGCTCGGCTCGATCGGTCAGCTCGGCTCGGCTCGATCGGTCGGCTCGGCTCGGCTCGATCGGTCAGCCCGGCTCGGCTCGGCTCGATCGGTCAGCTCGGCTCGGCTCGATCGGTCAGCTCGGCTCGGCTCGGTCAGCTCGGCTCGGCTCGGCTCGATCAGTCAGCTCGGCTCGGCTCGATCGGTCAGCTCGATCGGCTCGGCTCTCGGCTCGCTCGGCTCGGGTCAGCTCGCTCGGTCGGCTCGGTCGGCTCGGCTCGGCTCGATCGGTCTCGGCTCGGCTCGGCTCGCTCGGCTCGGCTCGGCTCGGCTCGATCGGTCAGCTCGGCTCGGCTCGGCTCGATCGGTCAGCTCGGCTCGGCTCGGTCAGCTCGGCTCGGCTCGATCAGTCGGCTCGGCTCGGCTCGATCGGTCAGCTCGGCTCGGCTCGATCGATCGGTCAGCTCGGCTCGGCTCGATCGGTCAGCTCGGCTCGGCTCGATCGGCTCGGCTCGGATCGAGCTCGGCTCGGCTCGGCTCGGCTCGATCAGTCGGCTCGGCTCGGCTCGATCGGTCAGCTCGGCTCGGCTCGATCGGTCGGCTCGGCTCGGCTCGATCGGTCGGCTCGGCTCGGCTCGGCTCGGCTCGATCGGTCGGCTCGGCTCGGCTCGATCGGTCAGCTCGGCTCGGCTCGATCGGTCAGCTCGGCTCGGCTCGATCAGTCAGCTCGGCTCGGCTCGATCGGTCAGCTCGGCTCGGCTCGATCAGTCGGCTCGGCTCGGCTCGATTGGTCAGCTCGGCTCGGCTCGATCAGTCAGCTCGGCTCGGCTCGATCGGTCAGCTCGGCTCGGCTCGATCAGTCGGCTCGGCTCGGCTCGATTGGTCAGCTCGGCTCGGCTCGATCGGTCAGCTCGGCTCGGCTCGGCTCGATCAGTCAGCTCGGCTTGGCTCGATCGGTCAGCTCGGCTCGGCTCGGCTCGATCAGTCAGCTCGGCTCGGCTCGATCAGTCAGCTCGGCTCGGCTCGGCTCGATCGGTCAGCTCGGCTCGGCTCGATCGGTCAGCTCGGCTCGGCTCGGCTCGATCAGTCAGCTCGGCTCGGCTCGATCAGTCAGCTCGGCTCGGCTCGGCTCGGCTCGATTGGTCAGCTCGGCTCGGCTCGGCTCGGCTCGGCTCGGCTCGATCGGTCGGCTCGGCTCGGCTCGATCGGTCAGCTCGGCTCGGCTCGATCGGTCAGCTCGGCTCGGCTCGATCAGTCAGCTCGGCTCGGCTCGATTGGTCAGCTCGGCTCGGCTCGGCACGCTCGATCAGTCGGCTCGGCTCGGCTCGATCGGTCAGCTCGGCTCGGCTCGGCTCGATCAGTCACAATACAGATATAATATTTTCATAATCCACACATAATTCACCTATAATCCACACAAAATCTACTTTTAATCTTTCCATGATCCATTTACAACATATAGGTAACTTGCATGGACCTTTCGCACAATCGACTCTGCATGCATCGAATCGCCTCTGTTTGACTTTCAAAGACCTTCTGTCGAGCGTGGTATCGGCTGCAGTATCGTCAGTCAGTATCAAAAGGTCGGTCCACCCGCTTGCACCAACCTAATCAACCCTTTCACTCGATCTTGCTGTGTGCTCTCTCACCACCCGCTCTTCAGCAACCAGCCGGAAGCCGTTCCTCGGACTCCAGTGAAAAATTTAGCTGTTCGAATGCTTAGTATTGACGCACCAAATGCTTGCAATTTCCTGCCGGCTCCGGCGTCTCAAGCATTGGCTTGCATCGCATAAGCCTCAGCTACAGATGCGTTATTTCCGCTAAGCTGTCCCTCAGAATAATCAATTTCTCTTCTTAACCCTTGCCGTGTCCCTTGTTTGCTTGCATCATTTACTTATAATTGAACCATACATCATGTAAAATCTATTCGTAATTTACATATAATCTACCAATAAACCAGATACACTCCACTCATAATTCAATACTAGTCCACTCATAATCGGCCATTTATCTGTTCATAAATCGATAATAAGCTAGTCATAAGACGTAACCTAGTTATAATCTACATGTAATCATCTCATAATCCATCTATAATCCTATGAGTATTCGAACGTATAATCCACTAATAATATGTATATAATTGACACATAATCTATACATAATATTGTCATAATCAATATATGATTCACCTATAACCCACACATAAACTACTTTTAATCTTTATAATATCCAGTTTTAATATACAGACAATTTACACATTGATTTTGCATAATCGATTTTACGATACTCTTAATTTATTCATTATTTATTTACTAACTATCTACCTGCTATCTACGCATGTTCGACCTACAATTTAGTCATAGTTCATATGTGTGCGCTTCATGCGTACAATTGAAATCCGTCCGGAAAGGCATTCCGCCATCTGAAAACTTATTTTGACTCCCGCCGTTATTCTTATCGTTCCCTTGAATAACCATTTAAGTACTTTATAATTTTCGAAGAGGTTGAATCCCGTTTCTAAGGGCACGGGGCAAAGAAGCCCTTTTCAAATTTTGGTACATTTCTCAGTCTTAAAGGGTCATTGTACATGCCCGAGCGTTCCGCCTCGATGGGATTTTCAACGGTACGGTGTAACTTAAGAAACTTTATCCACGAACAACAAGAATATAACCTTCGGGTAAGGTCAATTGAGATGTCAGTTCTTTGTCACAATCTTAAAAAATGCCGACAAAGTCTCGGTGAGAATGCAAGAAGGGTTGCCGATATTTTTTCAAGCCCAGCATATGTCTGCTCCTTCGTGGAAGTGTTACGGCTCAAAACCGCTAGTCAACGTCTGTCACGTGTGCATCAAGATTAATGCATTTGCATCGTTTAGAACTCCGCGACTCGTCCGTTAGTATTCCGAAACATGAGCAACACTGAGCAGCTTGTACGCTATTTCTTACACTGCGTAGCTCTAAAATCGCATCACGTGTGTTCGACTTTCAATGACCTTCGGTCAAGCATCGTATCGACTCCAGCATCGTCTGTCAACAGCAAAAGGCCGCTCCATCCGCTTGCACCAACCAACGTACTTAACTCTTTCACTCGATCTTGCCGTATGCTCTCTCACCAGCCGCTCTTCAGCAACCAGTGGAAAGCCGTACCTCGGACTCCACAGGCAAATTTAACTAATTGAATATTCAGTTGCGACGCAACAAATGTTAGCAATTTCCTACCGGCTTCTGCGTCCCCTGCATCGGCTTGCAGCACGTAAGCCTCAGCTATTAGGATTCACTAAGAGAGTTCGCTTCGCGACGGCACGATTTACCAGCGGAGGAAAAGCGGACGAGAAGAAAAAATGGAGCGCTCACCGCTCATTCGGGCCCGCGGAACGCCGATGACGTACGTCGGAGAAGCGAGCGGAGCACTCATTTCCAATCAACCGCGAGGCGGCGACACTCACTGATCGCTGTGAGCCAGGGCAGTCCCGACGGGTGCCGCACGCCGTACGCCGTGGTCAAAGCAGCGACTGCGGCGAGCGCCGCGCGGACGACCGACTGAAGGCCAGCGGAGACCTACACTGCGGCGGACGTCCTCACTCCGACACTCGGGCTCACAAATTACTCGAGCCCATCGCACGGTCGACGCGTCGGCGTTGGCAGATGGCCGATCGCCCGGCGCCGTCATTTATTTCCCAGCTCTGCCTCCGGACGCCGACGTGCAGGGCGCGGCCGCTTGCAGCCTGCGGCTAGCCGCGCGGGCGAGCGCCGGCTCGCATGCGACGCGAACGCGGCAGCGCGCAGCGGCCAGACAGAAGGCCAGCCTTCCGACCCGAGGCTCTTCGGCGCGCGAAGGCGCAGCAGACGTGCCGCCGCCGCCGCCGCCGCCGCCCCAGCCGTTTCGGAAGGGCGGATAACTGATGGCACGCGTCCCGGCCAGGCACCCTGTCAGCTCCACCCACCTGCTGGTCATGGCCGAATGCAGAGCGGGCGAAAAGCGGGCGGTCTTTTCTGTCGCCAGTGCGTCGATCCTTTTGTTGTTCTCAGCAGCCTCGCGACGTTCTCGGGTCGGAGAGCGATCGCGACCAAAAGGTCTAAATGGGCAAGCCGGCACTTGAAGAGCGGCTGGCCGCTAATATAGTCGCGTGTGCTCGCTCGCTGGTACCGAGCGGCTCGTTCGCGATTGAGCGGCGGGCAGATCGGCCAAGCAGCGGTTGGCACTATGGCCGCAGCCAAGAGGGGTGCGCTGCTGCTGCCGCCGCTCATCGCGGCAGTCAGCCTGCAGCTGCTGCTGCTGCAGCTGGCGCTCGTCCGACACGCCACCGGAGGTAGGCGCTTCTCGCGCGCTCGCGCCGAGCGCAGACCAGTCGTCGCTGGCTGGCGCGCGCGGTTCGGCTTGGATGGCGAGCCCGTGCTTCGGACCGCAAGCTTCGGACCCGGTGGGCTGGCAGAGGGTGCGGAGGTGGCCAGGCGAGGTTGAGCGGCGGCGGCGGCGGCGGCGGCAAAGGGCCAAGCTCATGGCAGTCGCCTCCGTCGTCGGGCAAAGAGAACGAGGGTGGCGGGCGCGCCGACGATCTCGCGTCCAACTCGGCTTAGAAGGCGCATCGGAGAAAAATCGACGTGGCTCTCGCAGCTCTTTTTGTGAGCTCCGCGCACGCGCGCGCAAGGCAGCGGTCGCCGCGTGCGTACGTCTGCGACTGCCCGACGCTCAGAGCGGCGCTCGCCACAAGCGCACTTAATAATAATAGCAATAATAATACATTTGTTATAGCACCCTCAGAAAACTTGGTCACTTTCTAGGCACTTTACATCTGCTGCAAAGGAAGCACGGTCAAATGGTTAGCGGTATCATGCTCAATGAGCAACAGGCGTAACGTGGTTAGAGGTAACATGCACAGGATAGCCGTGCAAAAATGGTTAGCAGCATGCACATGCACAGTGTCAGCACGCTTAGCACGCGTCCAGCTGTTTCGTCTTCGCCGCGGAACGTTTGGTGCCGATCGCTACTGATCAGGGTCCAGCAATGATCCCGCTTCGTGCTTGGGAAGATTCGCGCGGAATGGATGGAAACTTACACCACTCTGGACGTCCTCACTCGGACCCTTTGCCTCTCTATACCTGACCCTATTCCTTCCCCATCCCTTCTCTATTCTTTCTCTATCCTTCTCTATCCCCATCCTTACCACATCTCTATAATAATAATAATATTAAAAAAGCTGATTTAACAGCCTCATTTTTATAGCGGAAGAAGAGTCTTAACGGCTATCACCGCCGCTTGCAGTTGGCAGTAAAGGATCGCCCACTGCAGGATTCAATCCCACAGCCTCGGTCGTGAAGAAGAACAAGGAGCTTACTTCATGGACTATCGCGGAATCCATTCCCTATCCCTATCCCTATCCTTACTATATTCCTATCCTTACCCTATACCTATCCCTCCCCTATCAATATTCTTCGCCGTTTTGCTATGGTTCCCCAAATGACCGGCCACGGGCTCTCTACCGCCTTGGACCAGCGTCGTTATGCTGTTGCTTTTAAGTAATAAAAGAAAAACCCCAAGCAAGAAGAAGGTGAGAATATGCAAACGTTTCCTCTAGCGCGTGACCAGTGCTCCGGTTGTCGAAAGCGACATGTCAGCGAGCTGTGATTAGTGAGCACTGCGATCTCAGCTGCGATCGCAGCGGCGTTCTTAGCACTTTTGCGAAAGTACGGTCCCATTACTAGCTTCAAGATCTCGCTATACGATGCGATTAATTCAACGGTACAGGAGAATTCGATGCAATAGATACTCTGCAATCTCCCTCGCTACGAGTTCCGGGCCTTGGCCCAGCGGTGACGACGTGCTCTCTCGCACTCCGCTACCCAGCGTCGCGGGTTCAAGCTCCCTCAGCCGCCTGCAGCTCCCTGCTGCTGTCAGCTGCAGGCGGCGGAACGGTGAACATTCAGGCTCTTCTTCTCCTTCTTCCAATGGCGGATGCGCGAGGCAGTTGAAAAAAAAAGAAAAAAAAGAGAAGCAGAAGAAGCAGCCGCTCCGCTTTCCTGTTTCTTTTCGCGCGCGCGAAAGCCCGTCGAGTTTCGCGCTCCGTGAGCGCTGCTACCATCTCGTTCGCAGTTGCAGTGTCGGCTCCAGCTTGGGGACCACTCGTCGTCGTCGCGAGCGCGCTCACTTCCACCAAAAAAAGCTCTTTACCATCGCTGGCCACTTTCTTGCGCTTCTCTTTGGGAACGACTGTCGTCTGCTCGAAGGCTCGCTCCGCTCAGCACGCGACAGTGCGGCGGCTGCTGCTGCTGCATTATGGGAACGACTGTCGTCTGCTCGAAGGCTCGCTCCACTCAGCACGCGATAGTGCGGCCGCTGCGGCTGCTGCATTATCGCTGCGCGCGGCCTAGCGCCCACGACACCTGAGCCCCCGCTGCCGCCGCCGCCGCCGCTTCTTTCGTGCGTCTTCCGCTGACGCAGCAGATTCTATCAGCTGATGCCGTCCGTCCATTTTGTCACCCGCCCGCCAGCGCGCCGGCAGTAAGCTAATTGCCGGCGTCGCATCGGTCCACTTCTTCGTCCGCAGCACCGGAAGCGCAGCGCCCGCCGGCGAGGAATTCCGCCATTGCCTGCGTCACGGTAAAGCTAATTGCCTGAGCCCAGCAGAAAAGGGCATTCCGGCAACCGCGAATGACGCTGCAGCCCAAAAAAGGTTGCGGTTGAGGTGGATTTGAGATTTGCAAACAGATCCAATTCCCCGCGCGGCTTCGCGAACGCCGGCAAGCCGCAGGCGGACTGCAAACGTCGTGCTGTTTGCAGTACATCGCGCCAATAAAAGGCGCCGAGCGGCAATGATCTCGTTCCGTCAGCTGGTAAGCCAGCAAGAAATAGATGCCCTCCGCATTCAAACAATTGCATCTTTGCATCACTTACCGGTCTCATTATTGGCGGCGGCGCGCGCGCGCGCCGTCATAAAAACCTCTCAATTGTCCAGCGCTACGCTCAAGCGAGCTGTTACCTAAACAGCTAGCACCTGGTGCTTAGACTAGGACAGGCCACCAGAAACGCTCAGAAGAAAACACTAGGCACGCCAGACCGCCGGTCAAAGAGCGCAGACGTACGGTTGATTACTGAGGACTTTCATTCCTCGTTCATGTGCGCTGCACGTACCTCTTTCTTCCACTCATGACAGGGACACAGGAAAAGAGAGAGAGAGAGGGAGAGAGAGAGAGAGAGAGAGAGAGAGAGAGAGAGAGAGAGAGAGAGAGAGAGAGAGAGAGAGAGAAAGGGTAGCTCGGTTGATGTTACAAAAAACAGCGCACTTTCGCCGTATAAGTAGCAGGTGCTGTCTTTCCGGACAACGATAGCACAAAGAAGCGACACTCGCTCTTCTAACTTGGTTGAGAATCCGCCCCTCGAGAGGTCTCTTGGAAAGAAGGGAGAAAGCCACTAAAGGGCTAAACCAGCCTTGAAGTCGATGCGCTGCTCAGGACTAGGAGCCGGTGCAGGTCGGCAAGAAGTGGTGTGACGTGGCAACTGCGACCCTTGCAGCAGACAAGCCTGGCTGCAGAGCTTTGTACCCACTGTAAGCGCCAGTTTTCCCAGGCCGGCAGATCAGCAAGCAGTGAGTTGCAAACGTCGAGACGGCATGTCACAAACGCACGGAGCAATGTGGATCTAGGATCCCTGTCCAAGCAAGCCCGAATGTTAGCAATGTCATGTAGCTGCTAATAGGTAGACCTTACTCGAGACCCTATCGTGCGGGTACGACGACCGGGACTAGTGAGGTGGTCGACGTCGGAGGGTTCGAAACGGTCGCCATGCGGCAGCACTAGGCGCTACGACCGTCACAATGCGCGCAGTGCGGCCGTCTTCAGCAGCAGAAATGCGGCGAAAACCAACGCTTCAAATTTTGCTATCAATATATAGCCGAGGCTAAGTCAGAAGCGCGGCGCTCGCGTCTGTCGTCGCCGCAAAGTTAACAAATGAGTGCACACACACACACACACACACACACACACACACACACACACATACGTATATATATATATATATATATATATATATATATATATATATATATATATAGCTTTGTTGGGCGGTATCTGGAGTGGCTTGCATGTATTTCTGCGGAGTTTCGTTAGAGCCTTCTGGCTAACATTTCGCAGGCCGTCGCATGAACTTTCAAGAAATTCCGTCTGCAGCGCATCGAAAAAATAGCGGAGTTCACTGTTTGGGTGAAGAGAGAAATTTTTGTACTGAAGGCGCTAAACCTAAGCCTGATGGTTTCCTGACTCAATTTAGGAAAATGGATTGTGCCGTGACTGTTTTGTGATCTCCTTGCTTGTAGGTTTTGGCGAGTGAACGCCCGATGATTTAAGCTGAGGCTGTAAATTAATCAAGTTACGAAATGGCTAGCCTGTACTGTTTCGAACTATAATAACCTCAACTAGTCGCGTCAAAAGTCTCGCAGGCGCAGAGATGCAGCACGCGTCTGCCTGTTACACCACGGCTGGAATGCTCGAGATTTAAACATAAACAAAGTGACGGCACGACACGTGCTGGGCGATTCGCAGCCACGCGAGTTCGTAGCCTGCAAGCAGCAGTTCGATGCTCCGGTCGCACGCTTCGCAGCTGGGCGTTGGCGTATCAATCGACGACCAGCGCTGGAAGCGACAGTCACTCACGCGTTGCTGCCGTTCGTAGAAGGCGTAGGCGGCTCGCGACGCTTGATTAAAAAGCTTACAGCGGCACTACGCCGATGCTAGCGTGGCGTGCGCGCACGCGCCGCGAGCAGGCTAAACACGTGACGGCTCGCTAAGGTTCCTGGTGTCGTCTCAAAGCGAATGCTTGGCGGGGGTCGAGCGCGGGGCCGATGTTGGCCGGCTGCGCGCCGGCTTCGCGGCGCCACGGTAGAGGCCCGGGGGGGGACTGGACCGACTGTCTCGTTCAGTGAAGTCTCGCGCAGGACTCGTCCTCAAGCGGCTCATCCGTGCGCGCGAGCTCGGAGGCGAATCTCCGCTGGCGTCGTGGCGTGGACGCCGCACGTCAAGCTCGCGCAGCAACGCGGCGGTCCGTCTGTGGGGACGTGCCCCCACACATCCGCCACGCCTCGCCTGCGCGCGAGCGTTTTCGCAGGCCGTCGCCGCTGCCGCCGAACTGCCTTTTGCAACGCCGACTTCATGTGCTCGTTTTCGGCGCGCGCAGCCGAGCTCGTCGCGTCGCAAGCAGCCACGAAGGGCGGTGGCGGCGGCGCGTGGACTCTACGAACTGCCGCCGTTGACGCTACTGCCGCCGCCGCCGCGGCTCCGGAGGGCGTCGACGGGAGCGGCGCTCTGCTGCGACCTGCGCCGCCAAGGCGCTTGAGCGGGTGAGAGCGAAGGCCGCGCTGGCGCGACTCTCTTCCCCCGTCGGCTAAAGCAGCCGCCGGCGCTGTCTCAGTAGGCTGCCGCGGCACAGGGGTCGCCGCGTCATGCGGCGCCCCGCGACGAGCGCCTCGTTCCGGCCGCGGTGAGGCTCCGGCGCCGCTGCTGGTTTGCATCGCCCCCTCCTGCGCCGCTGCCGCCCCGCGGCGGCGGCGGCGGCGCCAGAAGCAGCGCGCGTTCGGCTCTCGTAACTGGAAGCAAGAGCTCGTAACTGGCGCGGCGAGCGGTTGCGGCGAGCTGTACGACAGGTGCTGGCTCCGGTGGTAGACGATTGGCGGTCGATTGGCGGAGCCGACGCCGACGCCGCAGCCGCGGCTGCAGTAGGCGTAGGTCGGATGGAGGGAGAGACCAGCGGCCGCTGCGTTAGCGACCTTTAGCCCCGGCGCTCCCCGGGCCTGCGCTCCAGGCGGGGCTACTTGCATCACGACGTCATAGGTCCTGCGGCTCTTAATCCCGAGGCTCTCGACTGCATCGCGCGAGATAGCGGGGTGACCTGGCGATCGGCGTGCGCGGATTCGTCGCGAGTTTGTAAATAAATCCTGGGCCGAGCCGCTCATCTTACGAGCCCAAACTGAAGTCCGCGTCTTGCACGGTCAGCCGCGTAAATGCAAATGGCGTCGATTGACATCCGTCAAATGTAGCCGTGGTGCTCGCGGTTGCTGAGCTCACTACTGGAATCGCAGCTATACGCGAGTGGCGAATGGATTTAGCAGCTGAATGTCGCAGCAGGAGCAGTTGCGGCGGACGTCCTGCGTGACATTCTGGCGCTCAGTGGTGGCAGCGACGGGCAAGTTTTCGACTCGACCTCAGCACTGGGGCACGTGAAAAGATTTATTTAATTTAGCAAAGGGGACTCGATGCTCAGAACACGCGAGCGTAACGCCATCGCTTAGAGGGTAAAGGCGCCGGATAATTGGAGATTCGATCCACTCCTCGCTTAAACCGATCTGATCGCGGAGCTGTCTGCTCAGGAAATAATGACGGTGCTGCTGCTCCAAACTGTCATCGAGTTTCTGCGAGCAGCGATTTCAGCGAAGTGAGCGCGCGACTGAGCTGGACACCAGCACGATGTATAGAGCCGTTGATGCCGCTCCCACACGATCCTCGGACCGCTGAGCTCTAACAGAGAGAAAGCGACTGCAAAAACGTGTAGCTAAAGCAAGCATAGTGCACGCGCCTACCCTAAAAATCTCGTAGCTCCCGCTATGAATGAGCTCGGTGCAAATTTAAAGAATTCGTTCAAATATACTTGGAAATCGAGTCAGAGCAACAAGAAAGCTCGCTGTGCGAACAAAGCGCCGTGCGTGGCTGCAAATGAACCAACCGTAGCATAGGCACGTACAATTTCTACAGCCGATCTCTCGAACGGCACAAGGAAAAACGAGCCTCTTTCAATGAGCTTCTAGTAAAGAACTTTTAATAACGAACACACCGTCATAATTTTGAATAGCGAACCATCACCTTTTTGGGTACAGAGTATTGCGAAAGCTTAAAACGCAGGGGGCATCTCGTTTAATATCGTACCGCCGAGTATTCATGTTAGTAACAAAATTTTCTTGGCGTAAAAGATTTACTATTCAAGTTTCTTGTGGTTTCCGTTGAAATGAAAGAGAAAAAATCTCTCTGAAACCGAAAGACTTACAAGTTCTAAATTTCAATAGTCGGGATAGCTTAACTCAAATGCTGAGAAGTCGTCGATTATTTGCGACACACTCTTTCCTTGAGCTAGAGCCCGGCTATCGTGGGACTATTGTAAAGCTATCATAGAGCTATCGTGGGACTATTTATTGTAAAGCTCTCGCGGGGCTCCTCCACGAGCTTGCTCCTCCTTACGCTCGCCGTCCTGACGTCTCTCATCTGACTCGCATCTGATCTCACATGACTCACTTATCCTCGCTCATCCTGAATGCCTCTCTTTCCGTCGTCTGTCAGGCGAACTACGCCCCTGAGCTTCGCTCCTGCCGCATCGTGATGAACAGCGCTACGCGCTTGGAGTCCAACTGCCGCGCACCCTTCTCTCAAGTGCATTGAACTTACGCCCAGTTGGCTTACAAAATCGATAAGTAGAGTCAAATGCAGCATCGGTGTAGAAGACAAAGAGCCGACGGCGTAGGCGAAGTCAATCCGTCGCACAGCGAGCCGACAGGTCGGGCAGAGTGCGAGCTCGCTGAGGGTACGCTCGGAGGAGGAGCGGCCGAACGCGGACTGCCGCGGGAGGACGGACGCTGTCCGAGTCTCGGTGGCTCGCGAGTTTCGGAGGTGCACAAGCAAAGTCTCGCCCGCCCTAGTGCAAGCGCGCGAGCGCCCGCGATCGCAGCGTTACGCTGGGCGCTGCGCATCCGTATCCGTGTCGTGACTAGCCCGCACGGGATCGCCGTGCAGCGCCCATCGGTCCGTCCGACCGCCCGCCCGCCCGTCACGATGGCAGCGGCGCTCAGTGCGAGCTGGTGCTACGCCTAGTCTGGCGGGGTCGCACTTGGACGCACGCCCGCGTCTCTTCTCTCGCAGATCGCTGCTCGGCGAAGACGTGCTCGAAGCGCCGCCGAATGGCGAGAAGGCGGCGGCGCCGGCGGCGGATACGGCCAGAGAGGCTGCTGTCCTTGCGAGGCTGTCCAGAGCAGCGCGAGAGGCGCAGGGCGCCGCGGTCCGCCGGGCTTCGCGCGTCGTACGAGCGGTGCCTCCTAAGCTGACCACTGCGGCAAATCCGCCGCCGATCGGCGGCACGTCTCCAGTCGGTCCGAGCGGCGGGACCAGTCACGCGCCGCCGGCTGGCACGAGGCGGACCACCGGGGCCGGCGCCGCGTCAGTCGGCGGCTCGGCTGGAGGAGTCGCGGCCGTGACAGGTGGCACGGGTGCTGGCGAGACGTTCGCGGCGACTACGACCGCGGCAACGACGACTGCGGCGACGACGACGCTGGCCACCGATTCGCCGACGGCGACTCTCGCGGCCGGGCAGGGCTCGGCGACTGCCACCGCCGCTGCCACCGCCGCAGCCGCAGTGACCACGGACGCCCTCGCCGCGACACTGCCTCCCTGGGACACTGCTCCCGCTACCGACACCGCAGCCACCGTCGCCTCGACCGGCACTCGGTTCGCTTCGGCTGCGCTGGGCGCGGACGGCACGCCGGCGCCCGCCGTCTCGACCGGGGCCATCTACAATGGCTTCGCGCTCAGCTCCGCCTCGATGCCCAACACCGCCGACGCGGTTACGCTGCCTGGCAGCGCGCAGCCTCTCGTCCTGGCCGTGGCGGCGGCGACGACGGTGGCGGCGGCGGCGGCCAGTCAACTGGCCGGTGCGCCTTCTGCGTCCGATGCAGCAGCGCCGTCAAATTACGCATCGGCGGCTACCGACCTCGCAGCGGAGTCGTCCGGCTACGCGACCACGCTGCTGCCTCCGGACTCCGTCTCGACGTCCTCTTCGCTTACCACTGGGCGCACCGCATCCAGCGCAAATGGCAGCTGCGGAAGTATAGTAGAACAAGGCGGCAGCGGTTCCGCATCCGTCCAATATGACGGGGGTTCTTTTTTCGGAAGTACTGCTGCGAATGCGGCAAGAACAAGTCAAGCTTCGTCACAAAGCAACGGCTCCTCAAGTTTGCCGCAAAGCAGCGGAAGCTTGTCGGCCAGCGAGGGAAGTGCTGCGGCTACGACGCCGAGCAGAGAAAACGAAAACTCGGCGGCGGCGAGCTCTCAGAGCGTCGGAGCGTCCATTATATCCTCTCAAGACGCGCGGAGTTCCGCCACGCCTTCTCAAAACGACGGGGCTCCCGCTGCTTCGACTCATTATCACGAGCACTTTTCTGATTCTCCAAATACCGCACAAGCTAACGGCCAGCAGGCATCTGCGCGAGCTAGCGGTAGCTTGCGGCTGCAGCAGTACGATGGCGGCAGTGCCGGCACTACAGGAAACATTGGCAGCGGAACTACTGCTTCGTTGCAAGAGGGAGAAAGTCGCGCTTCGTCGCCAAGTAGCGGCGTCTCGCTTTCGCAAACAAACAGCGAAAGCTCGGCGGCGGCCAATACTGGAAGCCCGACTGGAAATCTGGCTTCGCCGCTCAGCGGCAGCGGTGGCTCCGCACTTTCGCAGCATCCAAGCAGCGCAGGCTGGAATGCCGATGGCAGTCAGACGACTTCGGTGCAGGGCGGCGCGGCGGCGAGCGGGAGCTCGGCGTCGTCTAACAACTTGGAGGCTCGCACCACGTCATACACCGAAGCATTGTCTGCTTCACCGAATGGCGGAAATCCCGCTTCTTTTCCGAGCAGTGGAGCTCCCAGCACATTGCGAGGCAAGGGCAGCCAAGTATCGGAACAAGGTAATGGCGGCGCGCTGCAGCAACGAGGCCGCGGAACGTTAGGGCGCGAGGCGCCCTAACGACCATAAATAGTGGCGGCGGCAATTCTTTATCCTCACAAGATGTCGGAATTCCGGTTTCGCCACCCAATGGCGTCCAGCGTGGCGGCGTGCCAGTCGAAGTCACGCTCGCCGCTGCTCCGGCTGCCGCATCACCTAAGTATCGGCGGGGGCGCTGAACCAGTGTGCCGCGCGCGTCGCCGCGTCGCTCCGCGCTCGAGTGCCGCACTGGGAAGGCGCGTGCCTGCCGCTCGCCAGCAGTCGCCGAACTCGAGACCGTGAATCATTTCGTCGCGGCAAACGGCGGCTTCGGCCCAATGGCAGGAAGCTGCTTCGCCGGCGCGGCCGGTTTTGGCAGCTTCCGGAGAAGAGCGCACCGCGATGCGCTCGCGAGCCGAGCGAGAGCCGCTGGCGATCCGGAAAGCCGCGCCAGTTATTATTGGAGCCTCGTCGCATCGGTCGTCCGGTGTGTATAAGCTCCTGACTCGTGCGCCCAGACGATTACTCGAACGCGTGCACGATGCGGCGAGATCGTCGCACGATAGCGCTTCGCCACGGCCGCAGGTCCCGCGACTGAGGAGTCGGCAGCCAGCAGCAGCGGAGCGCCGGTCTTTCAGAGAACTCAATCTCTTTGTAGGCACTTTAAATTTGTAGCAAGGTAAACCAATGCATTATTATTATTATTATTATGAAGGCGAGAGCAAAGCGATTAAACCGAGAACCCTTAACGTCAGCACGTCGTGTGCACGCCTCTCTCTCTCTCTCTCTCTCTCTCTCTCTCTCTCTCTCTCTCTCTCTCTCTCTCTCTCTTACCGGGCCGCTTTCAGCAACGCCCGCACTTCGACTGTTGCCACAACTTTCAGAATCGCGATTGCACGCGGCAGTCGCCGCCGCGGAAATGAGCGCTCGCGCCGCCGACGACTTTGAGCGTGACGAACGAGCTTCTTTTATTCAGCCGCCGCCTCGAGCGCTACGACGCTGTCAACGACGTCAGCCGCTGTCGAAGCGAGCACGGTCGCCAATGCGAGAAACCTAGGCGTAGCGCCGGCCACCGTCGAGCGAGTGATCCTCTTGGAGCCGAAGACAGCCTCCACCGCGGCGGTGGCGGCGCCAGGATACCGGGGCAACGAGCAGCAGACGCAGTCGAGCAGCCAGCAGCAGCAGAGCGTAGACAGCCAGCTCATGATCGCCCTGACGGCGACCGTTGGCGGCTGCGCACTGCTGGCCACCGGCTACAGCATCGGTCAGCACATCGCCAAGGACCTGCAGCGACGCAGGAGTCAACAGCTGAAGGCGCAGCGTGGCAGCGGCGGCGGCGACGACGAGGGCGCAGCGCGTCTCGAGGACGTCGAGGAAGGCGTTGAGCGTCGCCAGGCGGCGGCGAGGTCGTCGTACGACGATCTGGCCAAGCTCCAGAGCCGGTCTCCCAGCTCGACGACACTGGCCGGAGGAGGAGGAGGCGATGCCGCTTCGAAGCCGTCGAGGGCGTTTCCAAATGCGAGCTCGCGTGCGTCGGCGCCCAAGCTTGCCTGGTGAGCCGCCGTCGTGCTCGGCGCACGGTACGTCCGGTCGACGGGACTCAGCCGCTCTATCGGTTTGTTCTCTCTCTCAAGCTTTCCAACGCTCCACCCGGGATCGCTCGCTCGCTCGCCGTCCTTTGTACTTTACTCGGCGACAATGCGCAACCGCAAAGCAACCGTAAGAGACGGATTTCAAAATATATTTCCAACAATTGCTATCATGAAGCCACCGTGGCTCAGATTATTCTATTGGCTGGAAGTTGTATATGTCTCTCTCTCTCTCTCCTCTCTCCCCTCTCTCTGTCTCTCTCTCTCTCTCTGTGTCTCTCTCTGTGTCTCTCTCTGTGTCTCTCTCTGTGTCTCTGTGTGTGTGTGTCTCTCTCTCTATGTCTCTCTCTATCTCTGTGTCTGTCTCTGTGTCTCTCTCTGTCTCTATCTCTGTATCTCTCTCTCCCCCCCTCTCTCTCTCTCTGTCTGTCTCTGTCTGTCTCCGTGTGTGTGTGTGTGTGTCTTTCTCTCTCTATGTCTCTCTCTGTCTTTGTGTCTCTCTGTGTGTCTCTCTGTGTGTCTCTCTCTCTGTCTCTGTCTGTCTCTGTGTCTCTCTCTCCCCTCCCTCTCTCTCTCTGTCGTACTAGAGCGTACGAGTAGAGCACGTGCAGGTCCCCTACGGCATCGAATATAACACTCTAAGTGTAGCATGGACAGAATCGCAACGTTCGGCTTCGCTATCACGACACGGCTCTAACGCTAATCACTACAAAGGATTTTTCAGACGCCATATTTGAAGCTGTCGTTGTAGCTTTCTTGTTTTCATACTCTTCACCGACGGCCGTCCTACCAACAAGTTGGGCTTCACTGCGTCTACAGAAGCCTCGACTTTTCAGACGTTGTTTAGTCGCCAGCACTTCCCTTAGCCGGACACAGGCGAGCACTTTCTGGCCACAGCGCTATATTAATGGATACCTGAAAGGACCTCAAACTAGAACAAGATTACTATGCACGGCACAAGGAGAAGTAGTCCTGCCTGCAGACCTGTAGCACAAGCAATAGCGACTTTGACTTATCATGGAATTAGTGAAATCCACTTTGGAATTTAGTCTTGTCTACCTTTATTTCAGCTAGAAGGCAGTCAGTGGAGAGGCAACGCCAATGTTCAACGTCTGTTAGAAGCAGTCACCCACTGGCAGAATTTCGAAATAATAACAATAATGATATATTTGATATATATATATATATATATATATATATATATATTTGTACAGCGCCCTAAGATAACTGAATCTCTCTTTAGGCAATTTACAGATGATGCACTTAAAGCTGTAGCAAATTTTGGTGGTAACATCCGCAGGAAGCAAGCATAGTGTAAGCCGGTACATGCACACAAAGGACGAATCACAAAGATTATGCTGTGGGCAGTTGAGTAGCTGCGAATCGGAAGAAGAAGTCCAGTACATTTGCTTTTACAAAATGCTGATTCAGAATTCGTAGCGAAAAGTCGTAACCGAAAGACTTTAGTTGACAAGGACGTGCACGAAGATGACGGCATCGTCTTCATCAAGTTGCAAAGTCCATGGCCTCGTCGCAGAAGAAGTCGCGTAGATATTATGACACACCCAATAGAATAAAGTATCTTAAATAATTCGGAAAAGCACGAAGAGGAGTCGTCGTGGAAACGTAAAACTAGCAATGAGATGGACATTGAGCAGTCCTCTCCGACATCGTAAAGCAGCGGCATGCGGCGCCTAGCCATATCGCTGCATTGCACACCATCGCAGAAGCAAGGGTCGTCTTCGAGCAAAAGAGGAGAGTTCGCTACAGTCACTTTACTCGTAGCGTAGACACCATCAGTGGGAGGCTCAACGTCAAGTGAACCAGCTTGTCCAGAGTCAGATCTGCAGTCCATAACCTCAAACGCTTGCACACTAGCAGTCTCGAAGTAAGTTAGAATAGTCGAAGCCTTTCCCACGGATTATCATATAATTGGCTCCTAGCCGTTGTAATTCAGGAATCCCGAATAACGAATATCAGCAATAACCTGGCTGATTTAGCACTCCCCCCAGTTTCAGTACGCACAGATCCAGTACTACGAGTCGAATACAGGTCTAAG
Source organism: Cristatella mucedo (assembly GCA_009760855.2). NCBI lineage: Eukaryota > Metazoa > Bryozoa > Phylactolaemata > Cristatellidae > Cristatella > Cristatella mucedo. The sequence continues at coordinate 699,784 of WPIO01000152.1, forward strand.
GCCTGGAAATAATCGAAACGACGCGAGACTGTGCAAGAGTTCGCAGCCTCAAACCGCGCTGCGTTAGCTCCTTCCGTTCCCGTCTTGGGCTCCCGTGAAGCGCTTTGGGCGAAGCACTCGAAGCGCTTCCCAAGGACAAGCGCTTCGCCATAAAATCACTGCACCCCCGAAGCCAAGGCTGCGAAAGCGGGCGGGCTCGGGCGGGCTCGGGCGGGCTCGGGCGGGCTCGGGCGGGCTCGGGCGGGCTCGGGCGGGCTCGGGCGGGCTCGGGTGGGCTCGGGGCGGGCTCGGGCGGGCTCGGGCGGGCTCGGGCAGGCTTGGGTGGGCTCGGGCGTGTCCTTGCAGCGATTCGGATCCTCGCGGCCTGCGTAGCGGGCATGCTAGTCGTCTGTCGGGGATTCAGCATCGGGGTCCATCGCTGGCGACCCAGTCATCATTTTCCTCTTCTTCGGTTGCGCCGACGAAGAAGCTGCCAAAGAGCTCGTGGCTTCGCATTTCAGTGCGGTTTTCTATCAGCGTAGCGTGGCTACCTGCTCGGCGGCGGCTGCGGAGCGCCGACGGCCGGGCCGGGCACTGAGGGTACACGGGCCGCTGCGGCGCTCGCTTCCACCTTATTCTCATTGGGGTGGGGCGAGCAAAAAGTACGATAGGAGGTTGAAGTTCCAACCTTACGGCAGTCGTTGCGAGTGCGATTGTAAGCGAAGCAGTAGCAGCAGAAGCAGCAGTAGCAGCACCAGCAGCAGTAGCAGCACCAGTACCATCAGCATCAGCATCAGCACCAGCGCCAGCGCCAGCAGCCAGGCCGGCGCATCGCCGGCCTGGCTGCTGGCAGTAGCGGCTCCGCCGAGGTGCGCGGGCGGCGAAGGGAGCGTCGCACCGATCGCTGGTCGGGCTGCGGCTGCGGGCCGACGGGCGTCGAGGCGCCGGTCGGCTCAGCGAGCGAGTGAGCGAGCGACGAGAGCGCCAGCTTTTGGAGTGGGCAAGTCTAGGTGATTATCCTAGCTGATTTAAAAGCCTCTTTTGTATAGCGACAGAAGAGCCTTTACAGCTATCGCCACCGCTTGCAGAGGCAACGAAGGATTGCTCAATGGCAGGATTCGAGCCAACGACCCCGGGACCTCGGTCGTGTAGAGCAACCGCCTTGGCTGGTAGGCCACCACGGCCCCCCTGGCGTACAAGATGTCGCGGGACGCGAGCGGGGCCGCGATTTCTGGCAGCGCTGCCGAACCTCTGGAGCGTCTGGAGTGTCTGGAGCGATGGGCGGAGCGGAGCACCGCTCAGAGGCTGCGAGCGCTGCTTGGGCCGAAAGTATTTGCAGAAGCCTCCGGGCAGGACAAACAAACGGACGAGAAACGAGGCCGCTCGAAAGCACTAAGCGACGAGCCCGCTTGAGCGTGGAGCGCCTTATCACCTGCTCGAAGGCCAGCGCAGCAACTTCGGGAGTGCCGAATGTCGTTGTCTCAGCTGGGAGGGGGAGAGCGCTCGCGGCGCCGCAGACGAGCCGCTTGCCGGGAAGGCTGGCTGTTTCGCGGGCTGTCAACTTGAGTGCTCGCTGCAATGCTAGCCTCCCTCACCGAGGAGGGCTCCTTGGGGCAAGCCGCAGCAGTGGCAACACGTTGCCTGCCGAAACGCGACGGTCCTAGCGCACGGCAGCAACTTGAGCGAAACGGAGCCAACGTGCCGACGACAGCAGTCCTTTTTACTCTTTTGGAGACAAAATTGCGCTGTCTAGCATTTATCGAGAGATTAGCTGATTAGCTGATTCAAATAAAAAAAAGTGTAGCATCTACGTTGCTAGTATCCACTTTGTGTGAGCTGACCAAAGAATATTTTAATTCAGTAAGAGATTAATTCTACTTGCTCTTGACTATTGAATGTTCTGTTACTTGCTAGTGAATGGTGCAATTGCTCATATTATTATCTATAGTCGGCAGACATGGTTAGTTGGCAGCCAAAGTGAAGTACGTAAACAGTAGATTAAACTCATCGAATGTGATAGGCAATTCTATACCATTAATTTTAAAGATTCGTTTCAGTGACCCTCCCACCGGAAGCACCGCCCGATACAGGCCTGCAGCGACTCATTCTTGAAAGAGACTCGGCGAGCAGCTGCCGGAGGAGCATCTGACACCGGAAATCTGGGTGTCCTGCTCCAACGATGACCTTTTGCTTGATCACCGCATCGGCTCTAAAGTCAAGTCTGTCTAATTTCAGCCACGCAACATTTCAATAGTTATAGGATGCTTGTATAGCACATTGAGAAAACCTAAGCTCTCTGTGTTCAGGCGGTTCACAGATCATTGCAAGTGAATCAATACCTCAAGAGTTGGTGACATGCACGGTATCAAGCATGCAAAGCAAACGAGTATCCTGCGTACGGCAGCATGATAATGCAGACAGAGACAGTCAGCGTAACCAGGTAGTAAGACCCTAGACCTAGTAATATTCACTTACTCATGCACAGGCACGCGCGCAAAGCGCAGTGGAACACAAAAGACACGTTCACTGACGCAAAATGAAAGCTGACCGGAATAGACGCGTCTTGAGTTGACACGCTAAAAGCTAAAAAGTCATTGCTGGTGGTAATTGTAGCCGGAGGCGAATTACAGACTTCCGGCGCATACGAGCTGAAGGCTCGATCATCGGATGATTGCGTTTTAGTGCATGGGACGGCAGGATTACGAGATGCTGAGAAGCGGGCGGTGTGAGAGCACCTTGAAGGAACAAGAATATCGTAAGGGTAGTCTTGTGCAAGTGATTGAAGTGGCTCGTAAGCCAAATAGAGGACTTTAAATTAGGTTAAATGCTCAATACCAAAATCCAATGATCGTACGTAAGATTGCATTGAAAAAACTTCGATATGCTTAGATGAGCGTACGTTAGAGAAGTTGGTCAGTGCATTTGTGAGTGCATCCTCTAGACTCAAGTCACTCGATCCTTTCAGGTTCTTCTCGCCTATGCATGAAGACGCTTTCATATGACGCAAGGCGTGACAGCCAGGGCTTGCCTGCCGTAACAAATGTGGTCTACGTCAATTGATTAGAATAGGATATTTCGCCAAGTATTTAGCAGAGACAACGACTGAATATCGGCTTACCAAACAGCGGCCGGTTAAATAATACCTTGCATATACCAACCTACAAGATTTACTTGATAAAACGATTGCTTGGGTTCAGACGCGAAGTCTAATGTTTGTGTATGCTTGCTTGTCAAGTGCAGACGAAAGACAGAAGACTTTCATTGGATTAGTCAGTCGGTGTCCTTACAGAGCCTAGTGGGTGGTTAGATGAACAATGTCGTCAGTCGTAACTCGTATGCGGCCACGAGCAGTTTCTCGGCAGCTGACCGTGCTCAAAGAGTCGCCGTTTCAATCGCCGCTACCATTATACCGCGAAAGTGGGTGATGGCTGTAGCTAATGTCAAGAAAGGTTAGCATGTCAGCAGAAAAAAGGTACCAATTTAGATTCGCTTGCGATCTTCAGACTTTTTGTAAGCAGAAGACTTTTTGTAAGCAGAGAGGGCGCTCCGGATACTGAGCAGCAAAGCACTTGCCGAACGCGTGCCGCTTGCCGAACGTCTCTGCTTGAAGCGAGGGATTAGCTCCAGCCAAATCCGATTCCAAATAAAATCTGTAAAGTCACCGTTACAACTGCATTTTCATGGCCAGCCTACCTGTCCGTGACTGCATCGCATGCACGCGCAGGTTCGCAGGCAGGCAGGCAGGCCACGGTTCTCCATCCGTGCGCCTCGTCGTTCGAATCCCCGGGTCAAGTGACCGCAGGTGAGCACGCACACTGCTTTGGTTAGTGACCAGCTCTAAGTGAACAACACGCTTCTTTTTAATAGATCATTAAATGGTTGCCGCAATTAAAATTTGTTCATAGTATTTACAGTCGGCAGGCCATTTCTTGGCGGCCTGCTGAGAGAGGTAACTTGACTTTCCGTACCCGCCAAGAGAAGCCTTAGAAAGTAGACCGCTGCCACTTTTTCGGCGTTAAAGATTAATGGTTAGTAGATTCAACGGCCTCATTTGTGTAGCAGCAGAAGAGCCTTAAAGATGATCACCACCTCTTGCAGTGGGCAACGTAGAATCAACCACTGCAGGACTCGAACCCACGACCAGGGTCGCGACGAGCGAGTGCGCGAGTGCCTTACCCCTGGGCTAGTGTTTTTTCGTTGGAACAGGTCTTCCGTTTAGGTCTGGCATGAAAAGTCTCGGATGATTTATTTAATGACCGAGTGACTAGGATGCACGCATTTAGGAGCCTGATTGTACACAAATTAGTCCTACGATTTCTATCACCAAAAACTGTGCTAGACCTAGTCTCTGGTTAAAAATCTTTGCAGCTTTTTGGTGGCTAGTGGGTGCGCAGGTCGGAATTCATTTTCAGCCGATACACCACACAGTCCCTGCAGTAGGCCTGCTGCAAGGTTGCTAGTTTCTTGAATCGTTATGCTATGCGTTACCGATACTGCTACTCAACCTCGTATGGCGACCTTTCTGACTGAGGACGCAAGGTTAATAAGGCATGGCTTAGATATAGCTCGTGGTTCATTAAATGATTCGGAATCGTCAATGTCATAAGGTTAGGCAACATGAAAAGCCCAACTAGTGTAATAGTCATTCAGTTTCGCTTTGGGGTTTAAAGTGAGCTGTACACTATGACCGGAGGTGGACAACTGTAGCCTCCTGTGTCTGTCAAATGGACTGTTGTAAGCACAGGTCAAGGACTTGTACAAAAAAGCTCAGGTACTTTATTTCAGCCATTATCTACTACCTAAGGTGCACGCACGTTTTTCGGCACTGAGCCTACGACTCATTGGAGCTCGAATCCAGGACGCAGTTTAGGACTGATGTGTTTTCGGCCTAAGCACAACAGCGAAGAAGCCGCTACAGCACCTTCGTAACAATAGCTCTTTGACAATGGTTACTTCATCAACTCCGCACTCCAAACTAAGCCAGTTATTGCATTATATTTGCTCCTTAAGTTGTCCAATTGTAATTGTTCGTATGCATTACATTGCAATCCACGGGCGCGGAAGTCCAAGCAGGCAGCTTGGAATGATCGATCGTCACTCGCTCGAATGTCATTCGCCATAAGCCACAACGAAACGTTCCCTCCCTCTCCGCTGCTACATACTCTAGAACTTAATGCCATCCTAGGCTGGTACTTCTAGAATAATTACCGGATTGACTGCCTTTTTGACTCAGCAATGTCTCATTCCACCTTGATGCAGAGTAATGTTTGACGTTGATGGCTAAGACTGTCTTCAGTTCTTTACTCCCCAGAGTTGATCTTGAAATGTATAAGTAGATGCTCTCTATTTTTCCATAAAAGGTAATGACTATTACCTTTTATGGAAAAAGCATCGACTTGCAGCATGAACGTCTGCCATGTTCAAGCTGTGATTATCACAGTTTACAAAAATTGCCTTCTCATTTCTGGACAGTATTCTCTTTTGAACACCTGACCAGATATGACTGCTGCATTGTCATAGTACTGCGACCTGCAATCTTACAAAGGCATTTTGTCAGATTCAAGTTCGATAAACATTAAGAATATCATGGTTAGGGGTCACATGCACGGGGTCGGCATGCAATTTTGGTTAGTGGCAGCACGCACAGTGTCAGCCAAAGCATAAGCGCATGAAGGAAGAATGACAGGGACCCACTAAATGCTGTGATAAATAGATGCATTTTTAGTTTCTTTTTAAATGTGGACAAGTCACGAGATGCCGTGACGCAAGTCGGGAGTGAGTTCTAGGCTTCTGTAGCATACGAACTAAAGGCACTGTCTGCAAAGAATTTGAGATTTGTACGAGGCATGGGTAAACAGTTAGATTCCGGAAAGCAGGTGGCATGATGCTTAGCCTGGTGGGGCAGTAGATCTGATCAAGCTGGAGCGAAAGAATGAAGGGACCTAAAAGTGAGCGACTAAACCTTAAAGTCCATGCGTTGCTTGACTGGGAGCCAGTGGAGGTCGGCGAGAAGTGATGAGATGTGGAAACTGCAACGCTCCAGACAGACAAGCCTAGCTGCAGAGTTTTGCACCAGCTGTAAGCGCCTGAGTGTACAGGCCGAGAAGAGCAAACAACAGAAGCAACATGCCGACCGTTTTAAGAGAGAGTAGACCACCTTGCTGACCTAATGCCTATAAGCAATAATAATGATAATAATGCATTTGATATACCACCCTCAGAGAACTCAATCTGTTTCTAGGTGCATTACATTTGCTGCAAGTTGCCTCTTGAAACATGCTGTGCTTATGGATCAATCACCTTTTCCAGCAAATGAGCCTTCGTTGTTCTGAAACAGGCCTTGATGCTCGCAGTACTATTTCGGTTCAAAGTAGCTGCTGGATGACGTGTAAAACAGGGGTTTGGTCCAAATGGTGACTGTCTTCGTCTTGACAGAGAAAAACGTTTTTTCTTGAATACTTCACACAGTAGAGCGTTTGTTTCTCCAATGTTCTCATGCCTTCTGCCTTCTCTCTTTCTCTCCCCTTCTCTCTCTATTCTTGTCGTGGTTGCCGTCTTGTCATGCTTGCTTTCGTCCTTCTCAAACTGTTCTTCCGTATTGCACCTATGATTGCCAACATTTTCCCGTTGTTTGTCTGCGTTTTTAATGTTCATCTGCATTTCCTTTTTCAAGAGACCTTCTAGCACCTTATCGGACTTGCTTGCTTCTGTCTTGTCCTCGAGTTCTCGTTCACTGTGCTTGGAACCCCTTGCCTTTTTCCTCCCGCGTCTTCTGAAAATACACTGGGGTTATCAAAAATTTATAGAAGTACACAGAAGTAGCAGTAGTGACAGTGCACTTCACGGAGGCTAGTGTGGAGTAAAAATGACTTTCTCACCGTTGAATCGGTCTTTGCAGGAAGAGGTTGAGCCATAGGGGAGCTTGACAAAAAGGTTTGGAAAGATTGGAGCGTGCCGACGTCGTCTACATGCTGGCGCCAGGCGACTCAATGCACAGTGTCCCCACTTAGGATAAAATTGAAATAATCAACCTCAAAATCTCACCAATCACTTTCTCAAACTTGCTATTTCGGCGGCGAACAGTCTGAGTGAGCGGCAGACAATATCCTGTCAACAACACTGCATGGACCGGATGAGCTCTGGCGCGTGCGACAGGCTGGCACAACCAGCTGAGCCTAGCTTGGTCCAACTCTGTAAACATGCTTAACTAGCTCAGCCAGCAATGGTCAAGTCCATTGAAACAAGGTCTTGTCTGACATCAAGATTGGTATTCTCACATGATAAAGTTTAAAAAAAAATATACCTAATCCATTTTGCTTTTGGCGCCACCCTTGGCGCCCGGTGACATTTGTTCCCGCCTCCTTGCGACGCCATTGTTTAGGAGGAGAGACTTTAAAGTATGGGTTACCCAGTAATTTGTGCTTAGCCCACTTGCCTTCACAATTTATACTACTCCCAATTCAGATGCAATCACCCATAATAATCAAGGCCTCCCTTTTAATGGAAATGATATAGAGCTGGACCCGAGCTTTGATCTCTCCTGCCTTTATTGCACGTCAAACTCTTTTAACTCCTGGAGACATGAATCGAGGGCATTCGCACTTTAATTGACGCAAATTCTTGTAAAATGAATGAAGATAAAAATAATTTCCTATTCATCATAAAACCTAATATTACTCAGGAATTGGAAAGAATAACCCTTAAACGAACGAGGTCAGAATATCTTCTTTAGCCACCGCACGCATTATGGATGTCCTGTTCCGAAGAGAACTTTCGCTAGATAACATTACTAAGTCAATAGCCGTGCCTGTTGCATTTCAGATACTTGACTTGACAACATTCGGGCCTGCTTAGATAAGGACACCGAAGCAAATGTAGTCAATGCATGTAGGTGACATCGCGACTAAATCTATTATACGTAGGTCTAAGCAAACCGACGCTTAAAATTTATACCTAAAACCTAGGGCTAGGAATGTTAGTCGTGAAAGTTGCAACCACCAAATTAACTACTCCTCAGCGACCTGCATTGGCTTCCTGTCAAGCAGCGCACCGACTTCAAGATTATGTTCCATACTTTTAGGATCCTTCGTTCTTAAGCTCCTGACAACCTATCGGAACCGCCAGCTCTTCTGAATCAGCCATTTTAGCTGTCCATCTAACTAATCTCAAATTCTTTGGCGACCGTGTCTTCAGTCCATATGCTCCCAATGCCTGGAAATCACCGTCACTGTCGAACGACGTCATGACCTACCTATTTCTCACAGCGTTTACTGGATCCGTGAGAGTTATACTTTGTGCGTTTATGCCTTCTGACACGGTGTATTTAATTACTAACTAATCGGTATACTTCATTTCTGATGTATATATATATATATATATATATATATATATTATATATTATATATATATATATATACGTATATATATATTCATACGTATATATATATATATATATATACGTATGAAGTGCCTACACAAGGATTTAGCTCTCTTAGGATGCTTTAAAATGTATAATTACTGTTATAATAATCATTAGACGCGATACAGTTGATTGGTATTCGTGAACAAATGGCATTCATCGCCGTGCACAGAGTAAGAGCCAACAAAAGCAGTTACTTATCTTGTTTCCTTGCTGATCATACTGCGCTCATGGCTTTTTATTGAATTTTCTTTTCTAGATGAAAGCATGTCTGCGATTGCTTCTTCATGCCGTGGGCGCTCTCACATAAAGTAACAATGAATTCCATTCCAGCCTGAAAAGGATTCCCCGAATGAACGAAGGCAGCCAATACGAAGAACCGAAGATGATCTCCATCTAGATTAGCTCCGTGTTCGGATCCTGGTATGAAGAGCAAGTACTTTCAGCCGGTCGGCCAAAGAGCCAGCTCCTGCTTACATTTTACAGCATCAAATATTGAGCTATTCATGTAACGTTTCTCCAGACGACAAAATATTTTCGAAATGGGCAGTCTTTTTTCCTATCTAGAGTCCGTCTGGTAGCACACAATTTATTTATGGTCACGCTCAACTAAATGGCCACGATTGTGATGATTCAGTCTTAGCTACTGTCTGCCGGTCAGAAATTGATTGCGGCTAGGCTGTTTTGCAGCAATGCACTTCGATGCATGACCATTAAAATTCAACTTGAATTCCACGTACCCTCGATTTTCGGCGGGTAGACGCAAGTTAATCCTAATACAAGGCTTCTGGCGACAATGGCGGCCATTAAAATCCTCTGTTAGCTGAATGTTATGGTTTATAGAACTTTTTTACTATGAATAATTCTGTCGTTTAATTATTCGGAGACAAGCTCACTATGAGGGACCACGAAATACAGCGGTAACAAAGATAGCGGTAAACCATTGTGCTATAGTGGGAATCTGGCTTATGAGACCTGCGAACAGTATTTCATAGCTGAAGAATTTATAGCTCTGTGGTATTGTGAAATATTAAACGATTTATTGTTTATATTAATTTTTTTTATAAATTCATCATACGAACCGCAAAACGTAGGGCAAGGTGTACGAGCAGCTCGTCAAAGGTGCTCGAAGGCTTATACGCAGCCGAGCTTGCCACTGGTGTGCACAGCTGCACAATCGCATCGGTCGCCGCTGCTGAGGAAGACCGGAACTAGAGGACTGGGGTGGCAGGGAGTGAGTGAGCTTGCTCACTTTTCTTGCCCTCGCGACCATTTTTTCTTGCCCTCGCGATAATAATAATAATAATAATAATACTAATAATGCACTTGATAAAGCGCCCTCAGAGAACTGAATCTCTTTCTAGGCGCTTTACATTTGCTGCAAAGTGAAATGCAATTAGATGGTAAGTAAAATCATGCTTGAAAAACAAGCAAAATGAATAACATGGTTAGGGGTGACATGCACAGGGTCAGCATGCAAATGTGGTTAGTGGCAGCATGCACAATGTCAGCACGCATAAGCACATGAAGGACGAATCACAGGGACCCACTAAATGCTGTCCTAAATAGGTGTGTTTTTAAGTTCCTTCTAAATGTGGTCAGGTCAGGGGATGTTCTGACTCAGGTCGGGAGGGAGTTCCAGGCTTTGGGAGCATACAAACAAAATGCACGGTCTCCAAAGGATTTGAGGTTTGTACGAGGTATTTCTAGACTGTTGGATTCCGAAAAGCGGGTGGTGCGTTGCTTGGCCTGATGGGAGAGTAGATCTAAGAGATAATCTGGAGCCATAGAATGAAGGGACCTAAAAGTGAGCGACAAAACCTTGAAGTCGATCCGTTGCTTGACTGGTGGCCAGTGCAGGTCGGCGAGAAGTGGAGTAATGTGGCAACTGCGACGCTCACGACAGACAAGCCTAGCTGCAGAGTTTTGCACCAGCTGCAATCGCCTGATTGCATATGCTGGTAGGCCAGTAAGTAGTGAGTTGCAGAAGTCGAGACAGGATGTCACGAATGCATGGACCAACTTGGACGTGGTATCCTTATCTAAACAAGCCCGAATTTTTGCAATGTTATGAAGCTGAAAATGGGCAGATTTGACTGTGGAGCTGATATGGTCGTCTAGCGAGAGGTCGCTTTGGAATATGACACATAGCTTTCGAGCTGATTCAACTGGAGATATGCTGGCAGAGCCAATTTTGAGAGTCAGCCTTTCCAATCTCTGAATCACACAGGGTTTGCCCATAATTAGTAAGTTAGTTTTATCATCCTCTAGTTTAAGAAAATTAGCTGCCATCCACGTGCGTATGTAATCAATACATGCAGCAAGTGAGTTGAGAGAATTTGAGGTGCTCGAAGGCTGGGAGGTATCAAAGCAAAGGTACAACTGAGTGTCATCCGCTGAGATGTGAAAGCCTAGATTGTGCTTGGCAATCACATCAGCAAGAGGGAAAGTATAAACCGTGAAAAGAACCGGACCTAGCATGGAGCCTTGAGGTACTCCATATTTCAGAGGTACTTCAGATGATCTTTGACCATTCACGTCAATACTCTGGAGTCTCCCACTGAGATAGGACTTAAACCACTACTACTGGACAACTACTTGAAATGAGAAGAGTAGCAGGTGACAACGGCTACTCAACAGCCAGGTCTTAGCTCGACCTTGATTAGAGAATATGAATAAAAGGAGACCCTTCTGGCGATAGGTGACAGCCGAAAAGTTCGTTGACTCCAGCCAAGTTTTAGTAATAGCAAAAAGTCAACCGCGCTTACAATTATCTGTTTGCTAACAACTTGCGGTTTATTGCACAAAGATCATACATTCCAGAGGCAAACGTTTACTGTGATCATCAAGTTTATGGTTGGATTCATCGCTACTAGGCTAGAGAAATGTCTGCAATTCTAAAGGGGAGAACGTGTGGAGTTGTTAGTAAGATTGACAGCCCTTCTAACACGACGATAGCAGTTTCGCTAAGTAAAAACGGAAATATGTTGGTTTGGCACCGATATCTCGCTTTGCTATCCCGACCTTTTCTATGGGCGATTCGTGATTCGCAAAATCTAGCAAGATCGTGCACTCGAATAGCAGTAGTACAGTCCGAGTAAGCACAAAACGGCAACAATCATTTACGGGGTCGTACGGAATCGTCCGGATGCCTTAAACCGGATATGCAACGACCAGGGCCTCGTGCGATGAATAGAAAGCGATAGGCTGCAAGTAACTACATTTCCATTCGTGACTCGATTGTTTCCAAAGCTGCAGAGAGATCCAGCAGAACTAGCAGACAAACTCAGCCTGAGTAAGCATTCACGAGAAGAAGACCCGTTTTGAATCTGTGAAGAAATACACTCTAAAACATGTTTGGAACTTGCTTGCTAGGTTTGATGTTTTGCAATTAAATTTATGCTGGTCTGCAACTACTCGCTTGAGTATCTTCGATAAGGAACATCAATAGGGGGAAGTGGATTGAAGTTGCTTCTCTTCTAGTAGTGACTTCTAAATTAGTGGCTTGACAAAAGTCTCTTTGAAAGATCCAGTGACATGAAATGGAGCTAAAGGCTAACATTTGTTATTACTAATAAATTAATGGGTGTTATTATCAATCAATTGTCTTTCTCATTCGCGGCAAATAAAACGTGCCCAGAAAGAGATTTAGCTACCATGGGGCGCTCTAACAGCGTCCTATGACAGGTAAACACAACTTTTATCCCAGCATATAAATTAGTATTTACTAATTTATACCGCATAATTGTAGAAGGTAGCCACTGTTCCCTGGAAATAGCTTTTGTGACAAGGATAGTGATTAAATTTTAATTAATCTCTTTCCGATGAGAAAATTTAAGAATTCCCGTCACGCAGTTCACATTAAGTCTTATAGAAGTGCAAATGAATCCATATTAACATGTATTTTATTTGAAACCCTACAATAATTGACAACTTAAAAAGGTTCGGGGATGAGTAGATGCTACAGATTTGTGGCTAAACTGATATTTCGTTTTCTTGAAGAAGCCTTCAAACGTAGCCTCTCGTTGCTTTCTTTGTTTTAATGTCCTTGGTACCCATGCTACAAGTCCAGTATATCCCAATGAAAGTACTCAGCTTGCTCATCTGAGTATTCTTAAACATTCTTGCATTTGTTAATATTAGCACCAAAAATGTGAACTTTGAGGGACGATATTCCGCATCTTACTCAGCAAAGTTTTTTATGTGAGCCTGAACCAGCTGCTTATTATTTTTAGCCTCGTGATTTTCACAAACATCCGCGTGTGGTCAGATGTGCACAATTTAGTAATATTAAGAGTGATTAGCATACAATTGAGGGGGATTACTTGATCGAGTGCTTGACAATCGTTGTGAGTGGGGACATACGGATGAGCCTGTAGAAAAGAATGAGTCCTACCTACGAAACTAGGCACATAGTGGGTTTGTTTGATTATTAATATCAGTGTAAAGATCATCTTGTACAAGGAAAGGAAGAATTCTGGGGCACAAATTCGAATGAGATTTGAAAAATATTAAAAAAGCAGGCCATGGGAACTCAGCTAGTACTGGCAGTCTTGGAGGATCACAGTATAAGAGATTCGAAAGATCTTCAAGGGTTTGGAAACATATTCAAAATGACGTGGAGCGAGCAACATCGGACACTGCACCATTAGTTATTATTTACCTCGGCGTAAAGGACGAATAAAAAGTGTGTCAAAATGCCTTTAGTTATTGTCGAGTATTAGGTCAATCTCAGCCAGGTCTTCGCTACAGTAAACCGCTCAAGGGCGTCATTTATTAAGTCAGGTATTAGTAGAGGTTTATTGCATATGGAGGTTATTTCAACGAGACGGTTTAAGAGTGCCCAGTGGGGTTATGGCATGCCCGAATCATTGCAGCGCTTGACAGAGAGAGCGCCGGCTGGCTGAAAACGGTTCAGTGGGTAAACTAGAGATGCACTCTAACCCCTCGCAGCGGCTTTCAAGGAACGAAATCAATTGGCAAGAACAATAAAATATCCATACGAAATTTTTAGAGTGCTCCGAGATAAGAGCTAAATTTCTTTCCAGATAGTTGACACAAGCTGTTGAAAAACAGGTGTCAATTGATTAGTGATAGCGTAGCGCACACATTCAGCATGCATAAGCATACAAAGGACGATTCGCACGGAACCAGCTAATTCTGCGGGAAAGCAGATGCATTTGAGTTCTTTTTAGTTGTCATCAAGTTAGAGGGTGTCCTGACGTTATTTGGGAAAAGCTCCAGGCTTTAAGAGCAAGCGAACTAAGCGCACGATCTCCTAAGAGTCGAGCTACAGACACACCTGAACGACTCGAGTGAGAAGAGGGGTTGCACGACGCCCAGCCTAATTGGGAGGCAGGTATGTAGGGCCGGAGTGAGATGTAATGAAGGGACCTAGAAGTGAGTGACCATACCTTGAATGGAGGTCACACAGACTCACGGGCTAGCTTAGCTGTGATCTCCTTGTTTAAGCAGGACCGATTGTTTTCCACGGTACGTAAATGAAAATAGGCAGACTTTACTGTGGAGCTGAATGCGGTCGCCTAGCCTGGTGAAAGGTCACCTTAGAACTTGACGCAGAGATATCTTGCAGATGCTGCCGAAGATTTGATGCCCGAGCTCATTTTCAGTGTGATCTTTCCTTATTTTTGGCTTATGCTAACTTTATCTATAGACTGTATGACAATGGCGAAATGATAAAAGGCATGCGCGATCGCACTTAATTATATGGTCACCAAGAGCCGGGAAAGCAGCTGTAGGGAGAAGTAGCTCAGGTACAGGTGCTCGAGATGACCAGAACGTGGGCACATTCGTCAAGCATTTAGATGTCCACAAACAAGCTATTTTGTAAGCACTTTTCTAAAATAAACAAGCTCGCTGTTTTAAATGGTCTTGGCTGAAGCAGTTCTTGTATTTGATGCTCCCAAGTCCGCCTAAGAAAGTTCTGCTAGAGTAAAAATGCTAGCACTTCTAGATGAAATGCAAGCTTAGCTAGGCTATTTGACAAGAGTGAACGCGTCGGCTGAAAAATATCTGACCTTGGAACATACACCGAGCAAAAACCGTATTCATTTCAGAGTCAACGTAGTGACATTAGAATCGAAACGGCGATTTCCGAGCACTGCATTGCATAGGAAATTCATGATCATAACAGAACCATATATCTAGCCTGCTGTTAGAAGAAGGTATCAACATGACTCGCATGGTCTGGGCAACCGGATTTTAGCTGTTAGCAATCAACCGTAGAGGACTCAGAAAAGGAAATTTATTCGTGCTCGCGGTAGTTCTTCGAGGCAGGGGTATTTTTTCAGCCGCCAAGCATACGTATGTCTTCAGTCGTGGCTAGAGCAAATCTTGCAGCTAGAATTTCGGCAGCGCTGAGAATGGTTTACACCTATTGCTGTAACATTTTGTGCGTGGTAGTGTAACCCTACACACGTCGTGGCCTGCACGTCGCAAGTAAGGATTCGCCTTTTTCGATCATTGGAGAAACTGGCCTTTTTTGTCAAGCTATGCTTCTAGCGCTGAAAATAGGCGGCTTACAGCGAAGTGAGCAACGAAGTCACCAAAATTGGGGAATTGAGAGATGCAACAAGTACGGCAGTTAAGCCGCAGCTATTGCTGCAAGAGACCGTAGCAGATGCAGCTAGCACGATCGAGCTTCGTGGCGTGTTGACGCCTCTACTACTCCACAAATTCCCGAGTTCCAAAGATCAAGGAGGGATTCCTGGGTGAACAGAGTAGCAGGGCTGCACGATTAACTCGTGCTCTTAAATGAACGCAAAGAAACCACTGAGGAATTCAAGTAGCTGTCAACCCCCTTTTAATCCTGACCATCCGTCCACAAAAAGATCAGTCGCTAGTAGGAGAGTCTTTAATTACTCGCTCTACAAATCTCCATTTCACTAGGACGTCCTCGGACACGATATCGTATCCTGCTACTCTTACACTCATTTGCCTGTCATATCATAGCGTCATTTGCTTGTATTTTTTAAGCCGTGTTTTAGACTCTGTAATTGGCCTAAAATTGGCCTCAAAATAATTTGCTAGAGGTCGGGATAGACGGAGACTAGGAAGAGGATCAACAAAACACAGGTCAAGAACAGCTTCTGCTTTAAAAGCTTGCTCAGGTCGGCGGCAGGATATGTAGTTTTGGTACAGGCCGGCGCTCATACGGGGCCTGGGCACGGTAGATATAGCCTCATTTGATGGGCTATTTCTCAGAAGTAGCAGCTGGGCTGTTTTTGGGAAGTGGTACTGAAGCTAGCTGACACAGGCAGGGGAGTTTCGCCGTAGAATGTTATCGCCGAGCTGGTTTGGTACAGTGGTTAAGGTGCTCGCCCGTACTAAGGTCTGGCTGAGGTCGTGGGCTCGAGCCCCGAGGCATATGTGACGCGCCTGGATAGAGATTAGGTTCTCTTGGGGCGCTATACAAATGAATTATTTATTTATATCTTCGTCTGCAACTCCATAAAGCCAACAGAATATATTGGTGGGTATTATGCAGGAGATCCCGGCTCATGAACGTTCTTAGAAAAACACCAGCTGATCACCTCTTTGAGACAGCAAGGATCTATAGTTCTCCTTACCCCAAAAATTGAGCCTCGTCTAAATTATATTCGCTCGGATGTTAGCACTCTCTCCGGTCAGATCAGGCTGAGCGACCAACCCCCGTTTTGCACTGACAACAGACGGCAGCGCGAGTTCGAACTAAGCCGTAGCGAATAAGGTAAGCTCGCGTGGCAGCTGTAGGCACTGTTCAGCGGCAACCTCGTATCGTCTCTTCGCTTGGGCTGCGATACGTAGACATGGGTCTCGACACTAGAGGTGCACGTCCGGCGTCAGGTCACAGCAGCCCCTAATTCGGGCTCAAGACAACCGCATGTGGGCGCCGGCTTGAGCTTAAATAGGTCGCTGGTTGCAGCCACCACGTCTAGCTACTTCAGGCCTCGTAGACCATCTCTCTGGGTTGGCAAGCAACCCGCTTTGCGCCCCGCTTTGAGTCGGAGCGATCGGAGCTACGCCACCAGAGGTTAAGGTCATTCTGGGTGCAGAGTAATCCGTACACAAATGCCCACAGGAAAAAGGTGCTGCAATACCTCTCCGACGGCTTGCAGTTTACAGTAGAAGGTGGTTCAATATATATCCGACTACTTTCGCGTAACAATTTCGAAGCATTCATTAGATTTTCTTATCTGAATACTAATAAAATTGATTATATCGTCTACGTAAGTATACTGACTTCCAACTATAGAATCTCCTAAGTCATTCATTATCACGTCATTTTACGCTTCCGGTATCCCGTCCTACCCCTCCCTCATCATTTCCGAGTTTCGTCGTCGCCGCGTGTTCCGCGCTGTTAACAAAATTTTTGGACAGGCTCAGACATGGCGACAAAATTTTGCAGTCGTATCCATAGCCTGGTTCAGGTTCGTAGTTATCCAGCTAGTTTTTGCTGCAAGGGTACCATATTGACCTTTGCCCTGTTATGGAAACACTGCGAGCCTGCTAGTGAGATCGTGAGAAGACTGCCGCAACAGTGGCCCTCGAGCAATGATCCGGAACCGGCGTTACAGTGGCGAAGCAATATCTGTCCACTGG
Source organism: Cristatella mucedo (assembly GCA_009760855.2). Classification (NCBI taxonomy): domain Eukaryota; kingdom Metazoa; phylum Bryozoa; class Phylactolaemata; family Cristatellidae; genus Cristatella; species Cristatella mucedo. The sequence goes on from WPIO01000152.1 coordinate 716,783, forward strand.
CTGCGTTATCCTGTTAGCCTATCGGCCCCGTTGCAGTCACAGCTGGTAGGTTGTATTACGGTGCTGAGCTGCTGCAGGCTTTTCTCGGGACAGAACAGTGTACTGTCGGGTGGCATGGAACCAGAGACGGTGCAAGAAAAAATGCAGACAGACTTGATCCGCTGCTATCAGAGGCATCGTGAATTTTTTGCCAGTCAGTCAACTTATGCAAGACAGCCTAGCAAGAGATCCATTGGTTTGCATCGCCCTCTAGGTAAGGCGGTTGCTTTTACGACCCCCGTCCCGAGGTCGTGGGTTCGATTCATGCGGTGGGTGATTCTTTATCGCCACTGCAAGCGGTGGTGATAGCCATAAAGGCTCTTCTGTCGCTATACAAAACGAGGCTGTTCAATCAGCTACGATTTATTTATTTATCGCCCTCTGGTTTAGCGCTTGCTATTTAAGCACACACACCAATAGTTTCATTAGTTTTTTAACTTAATGCTTGGAAGAACACGTATGAGGTCAAAGAAGTGTTTTCTCATGGAGCCATCACTGTCTGCACTGCTGTCAGATTGGTGGCAACAGTGGAGGTAGTGGTCTATGAAACCCAGTGGTCCAGAGTCGTTGGAAGTTTCCAAGATGAAAGGTCATATTTGACTCTTCCTCTATAATAAGGCACGGCTGGGTCTGGAGCGGAGTAGTATGTGAGGACACAGGTTGGAAAGCAGAGGGAGGTAGGTATAATAAAACTGAAATAAATAGTACCGATTGTGTGAGTAAGCACGACGATACTGTTATATATAGAAGGGAGAATAGTTAATTGCCATGATTTGTTGAATGAGCCATTATTTCTGTTGCAAAGTAGTAAACCATCCACTGTATACACCCTCACTCGATGCAATCCTGGAAGATGCTTGAAAATGGTGAACATGATAGCTCCTGCATTCATTTCTTCCATGCAAGTAGCAACTGGTGTAAGATGGGGTTAATACTCTGACCCTGTTTGGCCACGAGTAGCTCGTTCTGACTGCCTGCAAGCGCGTGGTTGTACTAGGGCTTTACGAGATTTGATAAAAGCATTTGCAATTTAATTGTGATCAACATATTGAACTCTTAAGCTACAACAATAATGTCGTATGTTTACTGCATGATGGCATTTCAGAGAAGTGCTTCTGTTTTCAGGTTCCACCTGTCCGTTCTCGAGCATTGTGTTTAAGGCCGTGCACGACTGCTATGGCACTTCCTCGGCTGCCAGTGCCACCACTACAGCAATCGTTGAGTAAATACTTGCAGGCTATGCAGCCTCTGCTCTCCGAATCCGAATATGCTGCCACGAATAAGGTATCCCATAAGCATTCCGTTGCTGTTTGTGGCTCTTCATAACTGAGTGTTGTGTGATGACTATGCTGACTATGACTATGACTAAGCTGACTATGCTGACTGTGTGCTGCAACGTGTAGCTGCATTGATTGCAGCTGAACGGCTACTGTTTTGTTACAAAGTCAGTCGCTGTCGAGATATCTTTCATCATGAATGCTGGGTGTCTCGGCTCTGATGGCCATGCTACTGGTGTGCTTAAATTTGTGTTGCTGAAGCATTAGCAGAATATTAGGTTACCACCAGAGCATAACGGATGATAAATTGCACCAGTTCTGTAGGTGCCTGAATTACAAACTTTTTTCATTAGCTGTGGATCTCACTCCTCGCTAAGGTACTGTCAGTAGCAATCGCTATGGCTGTACACTTTGCTTGGCTGCGAACAGTAGCCAATCGATTCCCCGACCTCATCGGGAGCCGCAGCAGAGTTGCAGCGTGCTGGAGAGCTGTTGGAGCCTATTAATAACTGTTAGTTGAGTGTTTGCTAATCCGGTGACTTTTCGTGTTGCAGGTGGTTAAGAAGTTTGCTGAAGATGAAGGACCCCGGCTACAGGCGTTGCTAGAAGACCGTGCAGCAGCCTACACTGACAGCAGCTGGTTGGCCGACTGGTGGCTGCATGCCGCCTATCTCGACTATCGTCTCCCGGTTGTCATTCACTCAAATCCTGGCATGATGATGCCATCTCAATCGTTTAGCGACGATCGATCATGGCTAGCCCATGCCAGTCACATTGTTTGTGGAGCACTCGACTTCAAGCGCCTCATCGACGAGTCAGTGCCGCAGCAAACTGCTATCGTAAATAGCTGCACGATGGGCTAGCTGTTGTCTTGCTGTGCTGTTATCCTGCACAACGCTTCTGCTGCCCGTGATCGTGGAAGGGACACGTGTAACCCTCTCAGTTAGCAGGGCCTAATTCTTTTGCTCCATGCAGGCTGGTCTAAGGCACTTGTTTTGCACCAGTTTGCTAGGGCATGGGTTTGAATCCCACTGCTATCAGACATTTTTCACTAACTAATTGCCATGCTTGCTTTCTAGATAGTATAAAGTTCCTAAACATAGATTTCGTTCTCATGTAGTGCTGTAAAATGTCTTCCTCCTACTGTTAGCAATATTTGTTGTTATTAGCAATAGTATTTAAGTAGATCATACGGTAGTTGCCAAAGCTGTTGAAGTTGCTATGGCCGAAGCTGTTTTTTAAGCATTGCTCTGCAGGCAGCTGGCTTCAGTGCTACCTGCCCTGGCCAATCTTGCAAAGCCTTCCATTGTTCAAGAGAGGCCATTGACAGTCTTGACTTTATCAGAAATGTAAGGCCAGTTGTGGGGCCTGCATCATTCACGGCTTTCGACAGTTATGGATCAAAGTGGTCGCTGTTAAATAAACGTACTAGCAGTCGAATGCAGAGCGACTATATACTCTTCATCTTGGTAGGCACATCCGTAATCGACATTTCCTTTGACTTTTCACATAATTAGAGGTGCCGTGGTCACTAAACTGTGCAGATAGCAGCATTGACCTAATTCTGAAGACAAAGCCAAAGTAATGTAATGTAATATATCTCTTCTTCCAACTCCATAAAAACCACACAGACTAAGCAGGTGTTACACAGGAGAGTTTTGTATAGCACACTCAAAGCCTAAGTGGCTTTTGGTACGAATCATTAGTCAACAGACTTCATCTCACACAGCAAAGAGAAAGTGAGAAGCATAGCTGAGTCAGGAGGGAAGCAGTCGAGGAAGAGAGCAACGTGTAAGACGCAGCAGCAGCTCAGGACGGCTGGAAAGGATTTACCACAGTCAGGAGGAGGATAATAAATGTCGTCTGCACTAGGAAAACATAGGATGCTGATACTAGTTTGCTTTAAAATTACCGAAAACCCAGAATTAGACCCTTCAATAAAACCAGGGCTCTTCTGAGCAGTGACTATTATATCGATGAGTGATACAGTGTTCGAGCCTTGAGACATCTAGTCGTGGGGCGGATGCCATACCTTAAATTCCACTTCTGGTTTGCAATTTCTTGACACGACATAGTTTCAGAGGCTGTGCAAGAACAGCTAATGACATGCAATTTCTATGCATGATTTCTATTGCACACTGGCTCAACAGCACTATTGCTATTCATTGTGCTTTGCCTTTTCTGTAAACTTCAGGAAGCATGGCCACCGTAAATAAGAGCTTTCCGCATGAACCCTAAGTAAAACGAAGCCTAATTTGAAGCTCCTGCGTGCTGCAGTGGTCGAGGTTTGATAGCAAATACAGAAGCAGAAGAATAAAAGTATCGACTGCATGCTCTTGTAAGGTCAGCCTTTTCTAACCGAGTCGCTGTGTAGCGTTACTATAGATGCTGCAACTTTGTCTATTTTGGTGCATCACGTGCTGCACCATTGTGTGTTTCCATGCATTGAGTCTCTGAGACGTGACTGCACGAAAAAAATGCCGTACATAAGAGGATTTATCTTGTGCCTGTTTTCTTGCAGACTTAGTCACTGCAGGAATTTTAAAGTCACTCGGAGTGACAATGCAGCCTCCAAAACAATGCCATGTCCACAACATACTTCTGGGAACTAGCAAGTGGCACCAACCTAAAATATACCCAGCTGCAATAAGTGGCTTACAACCTTAACACATTGATAGGCCCAATTTTGATCCAAAAGATACTCGTGTTCCTGTAATACTTATTTTGGGAATATTTGTAAGCAACATTGATTCTGGGGTGCAGCATGACTCTAACGAAGGCTGTATGAATTGTGTGGATGGTAAAACACTAATTAAGCACGAATGACCACATTTACCCCAAAGTAGGGAAGTGTTAGAACAGCAGCTATATAATCAAGGCACATTTTGCACGTGCTTCAAAATTTGGTTACTTTCTCTTTATTTTATAGTATATGGGCATCCCTGTAGCCTGCTATCGAGTTTCAGGAGCTCTTGGGGCAACTCCTTCTGAACGTGCATTATGGAGAGCAAGCTTTCTATTGAGTGGCTCAGAGCATTGTCCAAAAGAGGCAAAATCTGGCAGCTAGCTCTGCTCATATCGGGATCATCCATTTGCCAAGCTGTAGCATGGGAATGTCTAGAAAGCCATGCTTTGCTACCATTTTTTCTTATAAGACCCTTGGTTTAGGAGCATGTCCGATAAATAGCAGCTCTAGTTTGTGATCATCTATAGCATTTGAAGCCAGATGCACAGTTAAGTGAGCGCATATTTCTTTCGTGGGCCCTTTTCTTTTGCTCCAGCTGCTGACTAGCGATATCTGATGCCAGACGGTAGAGACGCCACTCTCGTCCATATTAAAGACATCTCTCAGGTGATCGTCTATATTAAACACATATCTGAGGTGATACTGCGACATGTTTTGGTTAAGATCGGGAAGCGAAGTGGCGATCGCGTCTGCATTTACAGAGGCACACTCTTCATGCATCTTGAAGCTTTTGAACAGATGGCGGTTTTATAAATTTCTCAAGCAAATCGTAAGAGAAAGTGAGTGCGTCGAAGCAGTTGTACTCAGAAGCTTGGAGAATCCTTTTCCTTTCTGGCGTATTAAGTAGCCGGTTAGAGAAAAACTTGATGCGCCTAGCTTTGCAGAACCCAGGTGGCTAATGCAGTGTCAAGAACTTGCTTAATGACTCGGCAATCTCCCTTGCGATGGAGGGACTTGAGCCGCATCCTCAGCCAAATAGCTCTCGCCCAAAAACCCAAAATGCGCGATATCGATGGACATCCAGCCTAAAAGTGTGTTAGCACATCGGCAAAGTCCGGCCTCGGAGATGGCCAGGCTCTTGCTCTTATACGTGAATATCTTTTCCCTCTGGTCATTAGTGAGTGCCATTCTTGTGGCAGGAGCCATAATGAAAGCTATGAAACTGAGCTTGCTGTACCGGTCTCGTGGTTACCCTAATACCACGCTAGGTCACATCACAACCTTCCTGTTAGCATAACCTTCCTGGAAGCATAGAGAGTCGTCGGATGCTTGCAGAAAAAGGTTCGACTGCACATTTTGATGATCTCACATTTGGGACTTCCCTTTGATCAGAGCCACCTAGTGAATTAGCATTAACTAGCACTGACTTTTGCATTAGCAATTAGCATTGACTTATTGGCGTATGTACTTATGCAGGTTGATTTCCCAGCCTGCATGCTGTATATATGCATATATAGGTGTGTAATGTACACACACACACACACACACACACTCACACGTGCTTGCACACACATGCATACACATGCACACTGTAGTACTTAAGCAAGCATTACAGAGTGCCATACGTTCCTTATTCGTTCTCTTGACTACTTCAGATCGGCCTTGCCAGTGGACCTCATGGGAAAACAACCTCTGTGCATGTCTCAGTATGGTCGAATATTCTCCACCTGTCGCATACCTGGCGTCAAGCAGGATAGCCTGGTTATCAACGGTGGTAGCACCCGCCTCAACACGTTTCGGCACATTGTCGTAATACATAACAATCGTGTAGGTGCTCTGACTTTGCCTTGGCATGGCGTCCATGCCTGCACAATGCTGTGCTTTCATCTGTCGGGCAGAGTGGGTGGCCTGCTGTAAGCGATGCTGGCTGCAGCTGCCTGGCTCGGTCCTTTCAGTTCTACACAGTCGATGTCATGGATGCTGACTGCAAGCGGGCCAGCGAAGCTCAGGTCCTTGCACAGCTGACGAGCGTCATCGAGCGAGGACTTGGACAGAAAGGCGCGCCCGTCGGTGTGCTGACCACTGAGAACCGCAACACGTGGGGCAAGGTGTACGAGCAGCTGGTCAAAGGTGCTCGAAGGCTTATGCGCAGCCGAGCTTGCCACTGGTGTGCACAGCTGCGCAATCGCATCGGTCGCCGCTGTTGAGGAAGACCGGAACTAGAGGACTGGGGTGGCAGGGAGTGAGTGAGCTTGCTCACTTTTCTTGCCCTCGTGATCATTTTTTTCTTGCCCTCGCGATGATAATAATAATAATAATAATAACGCACTTGATAAAGCGCCCTCAGAGAATTTAATCTCTTTCTAGGCGCTTTACATTTGCTGCAAAGTGAAATGCAATTAGATGGTAAGTAAAATCATGCTTGAAAAACAAACAAAATGTATAATATTGTTAGGGGTGACATGCACAGGGTCAGTATGCAAATGTGGTTCGTGGCAGCATGCACAATGTCAGCACGCATAAGCACATGAAGGACGAATCACAGGGACCCACTAAATGCTGTCCTAAATAGGTGTGTTTTTAAGTTCTTTTTAAATGTGGTTAGGTCAGGGGATGTTCTGACGCAGGTCGGGAGGGAGTTCCAGGCTTTGGGAGCATACGAACTAAATGCACGGTCTCCAAAGGATTAAAGATTTGTACGAGGTATTTGTAGACTGTTGGATTCCGAAAAGCGGGTGGTACGATGCTTGGCCTGATGGGGGAGTAGATCTGAGAGATAGTCTGGAGCTATAGAATGAAGGGACCTAGAAGTGAGCGACAAAACCTTGAAGTCGATCCGTTGCTTGACTGGTAGCCAGTGCAGGTCGGCAAGAAGTGGAGTAATGTGGCAACTGCGACGCTCACGACAGACAAGCCTAGCTGCAGAGTTTTGCACCAGCTGCAATCGCCTGATCGCACATGCTGGTAGGCCAGTAAGCAGCGAGTTGCAGAAGTCGAGACGGGATGTCACGAATGCATGGACCAACTTGGACGTGGTATCCTTATCTAAACAAGCCCTAATTTTAGCAATGTTATGAAGCTGAAAATAGGCTGATTTGACTGTGGAGCTGATGTGGTCGTCTAACGAGAGGTCGCTTTGGAATATGACACCTAGATTTCGAGCTGATTCGACTGGAGATATCCTGGCAGAGCCAATTTTGAGAGTCAGCCTTTCCAATCGCTGAATCACACAGGGTTTGCCCATAACTAGTAAGTTAGTTTTATCATCGTTTAGTTTTAGAAAATTTGCTGCCATCCATGATCGGATGTCATCAATGCATGCAGCAAGTGAGTTGAGAGAGTTTGAGGTGCTCGAAGGCTGGGAGGGATCAAAGCAAAGGTACAACTGAGTGTCATCCGCATAGAAGTGAAAGCCTAGATTGTGCTTGGCAATCACATCAGCAAGAGGGAGAGTATAAACCGTGAAAAGAACCGGACCTAGCACGGAGCCCTGAGCTACTCCATATTTCAGAGGTACTTCAGATGATCTTTGTCCATTCACGTCAATACTCTGGAGTCTCCCACTGAGATAGGACCTGAACTACTGCAGAGCAGTGCCAGTGATGCCCAGGCGAGATAAGAGGTGCTCTAGAAGAACTTTGTGATCCATGGTATCAAAAGCTGCCGAAAGATCGAGCAAAACAAGCAGAGACACTCTACCCATATCTGCATTCCTAAGTAGGTCGTTGTATACCCTAAGCAATGCTGACTCTGTGGAGTGATTAGCTCTAAAGGCAGACTGGAACTTACTAGCAAGGTGTGAGGTTTCGATATATGAGTTCAGCTGGTCTGCCACGACCCGATCATCATCGCTTTTCTTGCCCTCGAGATCGGTGGTAGCCCTCGTGCACGACCGACGTCATTGGGTGAGCTCTAATGGCCCATTAGGTAAGGCAGTTACTTTACACGACCTCGGTCCCGAGGTCGTTGGTTCGAATCCTGCGGTGGGCGATCCTTTATCGCCGAAGCAAGCAGTGGTGATAGTCTTTAAGGCTCTTCTGCCACTGTACAAAAAGAGGCTGCTAAATCAGCTGGTATTTTTTTTCTGGAGAGGTCTTGTACCCATGGCAGCCATCGCTCAGAACCCAGCACAAATGTAGCGCGACCTGCTTTGGGCATGCAAGTGCAGTGGCCTGATGCTGCTAATGGCTTGCACGGCAGAGCACGAAAAGGGAAGTTGCTGTTATTGTAAGAGAGCAGTGGAGTGAAGAGTGCGAGAGCACTGAAGTTGGTGTCAACAAAGTGGCATGGTTTTTAAAGAGGTGGGCGGGCACCGGCAGATAGGCAGCTTTGGAGTGCGGAGGGTCGGGCTGGGCTAAACAACCTGAACAGCTGGCAGCACCTTCTAAAGCCACTGTCGGACCAAGCAGGAACCACCGATGGTGTTTCTAACATTGCCTTGCACAATGGGGTGTTGGTCATTGGACCTCATAGGTATTGAGGGCAAACATTAGATGTAAGATTACTCCGGCTTACTTGTCAAAAATTAGCTGCTTCTAATTCTTGAAGCAGGTGGCCGGCATTGTCCAATCTCCAGCCAGTGGTATGGAGGCTCCAAATACGGACACCGAGACGTTATGGTAAGTTTCGAGTTTCAGTCAAGTGGGGTATCAGTTGTTAGTTCCAGACACCTGTTAAGTCGAGTTTAGACTGTCTTCCTCCTATTTTCTTCCTGCCTTTTTCCTTTTTTCTACATATAAGGTTTAGGATGTTTGAACCTTTACTTTCAACCTTTTTAAAAGCTGCACCCGCAGAGGTATCAGGGGAAGTGAGACTTGATTTTGACATAGATATACATTCTGCCCCAAAGAACTAATGATCAGAATAAAATAATTATAGAGAAACCTAAGATAAATAAATCTCTTTCTGGGTCCTGTACATATGCTGGTATGGAAACCGCCAGGCATGACAAAGACTGGTAATTAGCTTTGTCGTTGTCTGCCGGCAAACGGAGAAGCTAATAAACAAAGTCTGTTGCAATATGCATCCATCAACCTGGATTTCGCGGTGCAATCATCGATTCTTTGAGAGCTCTTAGCTCAGGTTGGCTGTTAAGCTCTCACTTCCAAGGGTTGTTAGCCAAGATGTAGACCCATGCGCTCTCTGCTTCCTACAAGCTTGTTCACTAGGGCTTGTTAGCTGGTGCCATAGGCAGCGAACTTGAAGAAATACGTGAATATAGGACCGTCTAAACGTACCTGTTAAGAGTAAGTTTATCAAATCAACTCTTGTCAGCTTTGGTTTGTCAAATCAACTCTTGTCAGCTATCAGTCTCTGAGTCTCTGTCTAGGCAGGTGGTTGTTCTTAACATTCCCCAATTAGAAGCTATAGCAGACCAAAAACGGTGCTGGTTCTCAGCTAAGTCAGACCGTGGCTTAATCCTGTTTTAGGCCCGCAGAGCAAAATGATCTGTCACCAGCAGCCATTGAATATAGAAAGGGGTTAGCCAGTCTTGAAAAAGTTCTGTAAAGACCCGAGTGCTACACTGGCCTTCTGGCTATTTTGGTTTTGGTAACCGCTTGCCCTGTGCCCTTTACAACCTAGTCGGTCGTGTCCACCGTCTGAGCAAGTATGCATGCATCCTGCAGCAGGCACCAAAGGCTCAAGCACAGAATTCTTACTTCTACTTCTTTTTCCATGTCTCAATCTCCTGATAGGAGAGAGGGCCGCATACTATCAGCCATTTGCCGCATTGTATGCTGCGCTAACTGATCAGCTCACCGTGTTAAGTCCTAGTTGACAAGCGCTCATTCCAGGAATGAACGGCTGCTCTCGCGCTACCACTGCTGAGCGCTTTACACCTTTAGGTGCTTGTACTGTTGCCGTGATCGCAAACAAGTGCCCGAAAGATTTTTGACTTTTGGCAACCATTGCTGTAAATATTTTATATTTCAGTGAAGGGTAATGAGCAAGTGCTGCAGCAGATTCACAGCGCCTTGTTTGTGCTCTGCCTGGACAACTTTGGTGGTGCCACTCATGCTCCCGACAAGCTCAGCTCCTCTGCAGAGCAGCTGCTGCACGGTGGGCATCCGGTGACAGCCAACAGTGCCAATCGCTGGTTTGACAAGACGTTGCAGGTGATCCTGCCTGGCCATGTCGTGCAGCTGCTGTTAGCATTGCTGCAATCTCTCTGGCCAGGATTGCAGGCTATTCTTCCACGATCAGGTTCTGCCATCTGGTTCAGCCATCGTACAAACTACCCATCTCCCCCTCTCACTACTTGCAGGTCTTTTGGCATGTGCAGTAAGGTGCCTACGGCTGGTGCAAAACTGTGCAGCTAGGCTTGTCTGTATTGAACATCACAACTGCCACATTGCATCACTTACTATCGGCCTGCACTGGCTCTCCATCAAGCTGCATGTTGGCCTTCAAGATTGTGTCACAAGCTTTTGGGTCTCTTCTTTCTCTTGCACCTATCCGAACTACTTACCCATCAGGCTAGGCATTGAATCACTTGCTCTTCTGAAGTCGAATAGCTGTCTCTCTAAACAACCTTAGATCATGTGGAGATTGTGTCTTTAGTTCGTGTGCTCTCAAGGCCTGGAACTCACTCTTGACTGACGTCACAGCATCCCCTGACTTGATGTAATTGAAAAAAGCTAAAAATTCTGTTTCGCGCAGAATTTGCTGGGACCGTATACATTTTCCTTTGTGCACTAGTGTGTACCAATGCGGTTCATGCTATCACTAACCAATTGACATGCTTTATTTCCTGCATATTTAAAGTGCCTAGGAAGGAATTTAGTTCTCTTAGAGTGGTGTTAGCAACAGCAAAAGCAACAGCAGAGGCATAGTTGTTGTAGTAGTTGTAGAAGCAGCCGTGAGATGCAATATTATGCTGGTGAACGTCCAGTATTGATCCATCAGGGTCAGGATGCTGCCAGGGTAGAGGTCATATTCGTGCACCAGTGACTGAACCTGCCTGTTGATATGGGCGTCCACATTTCTTTTTTATTTGCTGACTAACAAATAAGCCCCCACTAAAACTCCTAGTGACACTCTCGCATAGTGTGCTCAAATCTAAACACTGCCTTCTTCAGCTGCAAAACGACTTCTTGGACTGGTTACTGCAGGCGTTTGCCCCGATTCGACTAGCGAGAGAAGTCTGTGATCAATCAACATGATCCCGAGCACCAAAGTCCATTACAAATAGCTCAGATCTCCACTCTATATTGTTCTGCTATATACTCCTATGTTGTTCAGTTAAATACTCCTATGTTGTTCAGTTAAATCCTCTTAGCAGCTAAGCTTTCTTTTGTGTGCCACCTTTAAAGTTTCTTCCCAATGCTTAGTCAGCATAACAAGAATGTAAGTTTTTGGTGGGGAACTAAGGGCAATCAATATCTTGCCTGGCCAAAGGCAATATCTTGATTCAGATTTGTCGGCAGTACAGCTGCGGCGGGGGGGGGGGGGGGGGGGGGGGGGAGGACAATCAAGGAAGCTCTGCAACCACCTGCCAGCCTGCTCTCCTACTGAGCCCAAGCTTTAACAGAACACCCTTTTCCAAATGCAATCTTGTGACCCTAGATGACACATAGGGGAGGCCATTGTATCATGCCTAGTTTTTCACGTGGAACCATTTAGGCTAGCTTTCTCTCATTGTTCTCTAGTTTCTTCGCAAATTCAAAGCATATTTTCAAATCTTCTGTCTCCTAACCTAACTAGTTCAGGTAGTTGCGAAGCTCGTGTAATGTTTACAGACCTGAAGGTCGTAGGATGCCGAATGGTATTGACACAGCTGTCAAAATCGGGCAAGCAATACTATCAACAACAATGAACTTGCGAAAGCCCAAAGAATTGCCTTTATATTGCTGCTGTTACAGCAGGTGACTTCTGGCAAAGTTGTGCAAGCTTTTGGCTGCTAGCACTCAGCTATTTATCAATCCATGTAATTTTGAATGTGAGTGAGTCTGTCCACCTGTCCGTCCCTGTAAATGCAAGATATTACTCACCATTCAATCGTGTTTCTCTTTGCAGCAAATGTAAAGCGCCTAGAAAGAGATTGAGTTCTCGGAGGGTGCTTTATCAAGTGCATTGTTATTATTATTATAAGGTCCTGACGTCAGACTTGCTTTGTGCCCTTTGCGATATTTATGGTGCTACTACTTCGGAACGGCTATGCTGAGTTTAATGCCAATGAACGTGTGAGCTACTTTACTAATCCCCAAATTTTGCTACACCATGCACTAGCACTGTTAATATTGAACATTGAACAATAAAATAGTGGCGATCAGGCTTGTGATCAGTGCATTATTTAATTACGTTTATAAACGCTATGAAGATTATATCTCAGTGGAACTAATAGAAATAAAGAGCCTGGCCGGGCCTGTCATTCTTAGTGACAGTCTGCCGGCTGGCGAGTCATTGCTGCTGAGCCTTTTTACAGCTATATGCTTATTTGTATTGTCTTCAATTTTCACATTGAATTTCCATACGTGATTTTTTTCGGGTGCCTGCTAGCTTTTATAATGTTTATATGCAACATATCAAAAGCCGTGTGTGCTGGAATATCTTCCTCTGTGAGCTAAGAGGCTTGTCGACTGACCGACAGCAAAGGTCGCCTTCACACGAGGAGAATTGCTGCTATGCTGTCGAGCTCCCTAGAATTGCAATTACGGCACTTCGAAGAGCTTCCGGATTGCTCCTGTCAAGCAAAGAGCACAAGGGCAGCTTTTGTTTGCTGAGTACCAAGACCCGAGAGTGCCCACAACGAACCGCAGCAAGGCTGCTTTTCTGTGCTTTTACCCCATAAAGTCGTTCATGATGCCCTTAGTTACGGATCTTGCTGTCGCCAGCCTTCTTGAGGGCATCCTCGACGTTGACAAACGGTATTGCCACATCTGTAATGACGCCTTTGGTCCACTGCTGACAACAGTGTCCAACCGTAACAGGCCCACACTAGCCTCAATGCACCAGTCAGGGTCGCCAGCTGAGGCCCTTGATCCAGCACGGCCGCAACCAAAAAGGTTAGCCGATGTAACAGCCTCATTTATATAGTGGCAGAAAAGCCTTAACGGCTGTCACCACCACCACCACCACCACCACCACCACCACCACTTTCAGTGGACAATAGAGGATTGCTCACTGCAGGATTTTAACCTGCGACCCGGGTCGTGAAGAGCAAGCACCTCATCTCCTGAGCAAAGACACAGGGGAACCAAACGGTTCAGTACAAAGTCATGCCTGGCCCTCACCATCGGGATCACTGAACGGCAATAGCAGAGCGTGTGAGGTAGAGTTTCCTCCCACTCTAGGCAGAGGTGGCACACAGCTGACTTGGTCCAATCAAACATCGGCCTCGTGCACGCTCTGGCAGCAAGTCTAATCGCTCGCTATAAACAAAGCTCCAGGCCTTGAAAGTTACTTCAAAGCCGGCGTGGAAGAAACGGCTTTGAGTGCCGAAGCGGTCGGTTAGAATAATAATAATAAGTATCATCATCATCATAATACATTTGATAAAGCGCCCCCAGAACCCAGCCTCTTTCTAGGCGCTTTCTTACACAACGACAACTACTCTCCTGCTGCCGACTATGGCTCATCCTTTTCAGCAGTCCTGAGCTGCTACTTCCATGCTACTCACTACCTCAACTGCTCTCCTGACTCTGCTATGCTTGCCACTTTCTCTTTGTTGCATGAGACGAAGTCTGTTGGCTACCGAATGTGTACCGAAAGCCGATTAGGCTGTGAGTGCGCTATACTAAACTCTCCTGCGTAACACCCACATGGTCTTTATGACTTTGTGGAGTTACAGATGGAGATACATTACATTATGTTAAAGGCACCGTCCTCCGTCCCACCGTGATCATCCTGGGGTCCCCGCGCCTCTTCTGCTGCCGACCTCTACGAGGCCATAAATGCCCCACCACTTCCTTTGGATAGAAGGTCGAGTCCGTGCTTGCACCGTCCTAGTAGGTGTCAGAGACTTCATTACCGACGATGGCAGCGCTGCAACATGTCTCAAGTATGCATCATCCAACCCACTGAACAACATCCATCCTCCCCACTGCGAATGGCATGGCCACCATTCGCAGTGGCCGACTGCTGAGGAACAGCTATTGCTGCTCCCCGGTCACCGCGGCGCACGAGTGTCCACGAGTTCCCGCGCAGCTCGGTCGAGCCGAAAATGAGCCTTAGCTGAAGCAGCAAGTTTGATGAGCTTAGCAGCGTGAAGGCCCGGGAAGCCTAAATTGCTACTGCATTGTCGTTTAGCTTCACCATGTCTAGTCTGCTTACTGTGCACAGCGACAGGGAAATGGGCCAGCAAACAATGGGAGTGGCAGCTTGCATTTTTCACAGGCGCACCTATGCCTTTCCGAAGCTATGACTTACCGACCTGCTGCTGAAAGAGTGAGTGTGGCCAAGTTCTCGCCATGAATGCATGCCAAGTCGTCAGTCATACATAAGTCTGGTGAAATAATTATAAGGATGTTCATAAATCTCAAGCTAATCACAGCAATTTCCTAAGTGGTGTTCAAAGTCGGTGGCCAAGCTCGAAATCCGTAATGGGGGGTAGGGTGCATTGCACACAGTTATTCTTTCACGTCGGACTCCTCAGGACGCACTGAGATGCCAGCAGAGATGTAGCTGCACTTTTTTGACAGTCTTCATGCAAAGCGACTGGTGCATAAGAATATCAGTCATCTAACATACGTGCACTGAATGAAAAGCTATGCAGTGGCCTGCGATTTGCCTGTCGTAGAGGTCACTGCAAGCGGAACCGCTAGTTACAGCTGATGGGCCACTATCGATGCTTCTTTCTACCGCTCTGCATCAGGCAGGTCTAGTTTGATCCTAATCTCTGAGTGCGCCGTACTCGAGCACCTCTGGCCCTCCGGCTCAAGACGCGATCGGGGGGGGGGGGATGCTGCCTTTTGAGTTTTTCCACTTGAGCATCTGTCAGAGGTTAAGCCGAGTTACGTGCAGTGCATCGAGGCAGTCGCCAGCTCGGCGGCACTGCTTAACTGACCGTTGCAGTTCGTAGTAGGCCGGAACGGCACCGTGGGCTTGAACTACGAGCACGCTCCTGCAGAGGGACCGCCGATTGCTGCTCTGGTCGATTGCGTTCTTCAGTACATCAGTAGCTCACCTAAGTAGGTTGCGCGTGTGCTGCTGCTCTTCTGTGCTGTGCAACATTTAATCTCACAATGTTACGCGAAACTTTTTTGCCGTTTGTCGTGCCACTGAAGGCGCTAACCCTTCTTCTTTTTTTTGTATGCATCAGGCCTGATACAAAGAGTTCCAGTGCCTGTCTTTCTCCGCCCGTGGAACTGCAATTCGTGTTGACGCCCACTGTCAAAGAAAGCATTCAATCTGCAGTCGAGAGCCACGCCACGTCAGTGAAGCACTGCCCGTGATGTGTTCCTGCTCGATTTTCTTAGTGAATCGTTTGATCTGCTCAACGTACAGTCTAATCTGACAGTCTGAGAAGTTTGTTGCTTCTGCCTATTACTAAAATGCTGCTAAAAGCAGTAGAATAATTATAGAATATGCCTGCATCCTTATGCTCAGTATTGAGATTGAATATAAAAAAATGCTGCTTGGCGGCAAACAGTGATTTCCAAGCCATACAGCCTGATCGAAAGAGCTAAAAGGCGATTCATGGCGTCCATCAAGGCTTTTCACTTTTCTAGAGGATGTTGCTAATGGCATGGAGAGAGGTCACTGTGTATGAATCATCCTAGGCTGCTCACTGAGAATCTTTGCTGAAACACGACAGTTTCCCGAGTTGAACCCTGCCAACGTGGCCCTAACATGGTCCAGGCTAATAACGTCAGCTTACGTTTCTGGCTATCGGGTGGCAATTTAGGTCTCTATGCCTCCACGCTATTAAAACTATTGTCTTATTGTCTACTGACTCATCAATTGGCTTATTTTCTGTCCAACATACGCAAATAAAGTGCATAGATACGGGTAAGGAGGATGTTGACTGGCCATTGAATGGTCTTTGCAGCTGATGACTGATGATGAGTCTCTGTCATAACCAGGTGCATGACTAAGCCAGCAATTTTGCTATGTAGCAAGTTTTGACTAAGCAAGCTAGCTTATTGCTTCTTTCTCTGTTCAAGAATGTGCCTAGTCAGATGCTAAAGAAAGTGGCTTGATGCTGATGCCATACTGATGCTAGCATAGCCTGTTAATCAGCAGAGAGTTACTGCTGATTAACTATTATCTCGTATGCTGCCACTTCTTGGCCTTATTCCAATAGTCGTTGTATATGAGTGTCCATGATATATATGGACTAAAAGATGAAAATGACAATCCTGTCCACGGTAAATATATTGCATCGTCTGAGTTGTGCTGCTGGTACTTTTCACGAGTGGAAATTGTAATGCCCACAATGCCCCAGCAGTAAGAAGGTCTATTGCATATCATGCCATCGTGTGCTTCAAGATATCGCTGATGCAGGATCCTCTTTGGACTCTGCTGACTGCAGTTCCTCTTTGGTTAGACATTGACTGTGATTTCTGATGACAGTTGCTGACAGGTTTGACGACAGATGCTGCAGCACCACTTTCGTTTGCATTCAGCTCTTCTGTGGTTATGCTGGTCTCAAGATCAGTGAGTGCCGTCCTGCGTTTACATTGTAGAGCTGTAGCAGATGTTCAACTAAAAGCGGTCCGTTTCACAGATTTCGGAAGTGATTTTGTCAAGTCTCAGCAGCTTAGCCCTGATGCCTTCATTCAACTTGCACTGCAACTTGCCTACTACAGGTAGTGAGGACTTACTGCCGGTTTTTTACACTTTAGATTGCTTTCAGGCTATTGTGTGAAATGCTGCACATACCTTGGGTTTGTGCTGGTTTAGAGAATCAGGAGCGACAACGGTGGCTGCTCTTCAGCAGTGCTGCTAGCCATGCCTTGTAGCCTTTGTACTTGTGCCACCAGCCAGTAGGCAATGGTTGGGTGATGCCACCACTACTGAAGCTTCCAATAGGCTTAACCTGCTGGGTTGCTGCCTAGGCAAACATGACCACCTGTCTGCTCCATATTGCCTTTCTTTGGCCTAGTTTGATTACCAACTGCAAAGACATGGCATGCTTACCTGCCTCCCAGGTGCTATATGCCAAAGATGCTTATTGGGTGGAATGGGAAGGGGTGGCCGTCGCAGGGCTCGTTATGGCTGTGACAAAAGGCTTCTGCCAAGGCGTCTGGTCTTGATAGCTCTGTCGTTGAAAATGATTGCAGTTTTCTCTGCTCATGAGAAGTTTAAACTGTTCTCTCCTCAGTTTTCATTCATCATCATCATTATCGTCGTCATAATCACCGGGCACTTGTGCTTCGGTTGCCAATGTTCGGGACTCGATTTTATGCTTTGTAAAGGGGTATTTATTGGTGCTTTGATGCCTCAGCAGTTGCTGCTGCTGAAACTGTTGCCACCCAACTGTGAGAGGTTGATTGCATGCTGGCAGGAATCCAACTCAGTGCCGAGCTGGTTTGGTCCAGCGGTTAAGGTGCTCGCCCCCGACCAAGGTCTAGCTGAGGTCGTGGGCTCGAGCCCGGAGGCATATGTGAAGCACCTGAATAGAGATTAAGTTCTCTTGGGGCGCTATACAAATGAATTATATATAAAAATGAATATATATATATATATATGTGTATATATGAATATATATAAATGAATATATATATATATATATATAAATAAATGAATATATATAAATGAATATATATATGAATATATATATGAATATATATATAAATGAATATATATATATATAAATGAATATATATATAAATGAATATATATATATATATATATATAAATGAATATATATATAAATGAATATATATATAAATGAATATATATATAAATGAATATATATATAAATGAATATATATATAAATGAATATATATATAAATATATATATATATATATGAATATATATATATATATATATATATATATATATATATATATATATATATATATATATATACATATATATATATATGTGTATATATATATATATATATATATATATATATATATATATATATATAGTAGAGTTCCCGTGATAGTTAATGGTGTTCCATTTTTGAAAGCCGGAGATGGATTATATAATATTAATTTTGGTTTTTTTAGCAACGGATAGTTACACATGTAACATTCGTACCAGCCAGCCATTGGTTTATTGCCGGTAGACCATGCGTATGCGTATCTTTGAATGCTGAGCTGGGAATATGGTCTGACTTCAGAAACACGAAATTTCTTGCAAGTGGGCAAGGAATACATAATTTGGTTATAGAAAATAAGTGTTTCAAGTAGTTAGATAAGATGAAAGTGACTCGAAGTGTCATCAGCACATAGTTGGTAGATGAATCACATTTGCAATCTGGTATATAATTTTACCAACTCGTGCTTTCTAGGTATAAAGGTGGGAAACAGGCTTCGTTTTGAGTACGTGGTTCCACACTTGTTGACAGTCTCTGCACTTGAGGACTATATAATACAATACATTGTTGGGTCATCGTACAACCGGCTCTAGTAGAAATGTTAAAGTTGAAACTACGACATCAAGTTCGTTACTCGGTGGTGCAAGCCCTGTATTGAACATGAATGAAAAGGAGTCTTGACAGCTCAATCGGTAGAGTGCTTGACCGATTGATCCAGGATTTGTTATACCATTCCTCACTCGAGATGAAATTCAACTTTCGTGCTCAATCCCACGGCTAATGGCCACCGGTCATTATGCATTTTTAAATTACTGCTTTACGGGCATCTGCAGCTAAGGCTACTCACAAATCAGCCGCTCACGGGTTGCTAAGAGGCGATAGTCAACAACTCATAGGCTTGTCCCCTACATACGTGGACCCAATTAGGCCTTTAGCCGATATGCTTTGGTTGCTTGATATGCTTCGGTTGGCCAAAGAAGACGGAATGATTTCAGCTTGGCATGAAATTTACCAAGATTAACATGCATATGCATTCGTGCAGTACACGAGGATTTATTTTGAGCATGTAAGTGAAAGTTAAGCTCCAAATTTTTTAAGCCCATATTGGTTGAAGAGTAGTCCCGGTAGCTCAATCGGTAGAGCTTTGGGCCGGTAACCAATAGGTTTTGGGATCGTTCCCCCTTGAGTTGAAACTTTTTTTGGGTGCACAGAGTCCTGCAGCAGCCGGCCTCTGGTCACCATGTGTTTTGAAATTGCAGCAGGACCGTTTTATGTCAGTACCTGCTAGGTGGAAATCATTATTGGCCCAAAATTGGCTCTGCTTTTTTGTTTAGTTTAAATATATTTCACGATCTTGCAAATAAATGAAGGCATATTTTTTGGAGATTTTCTACCATTCTGAGTTTAAATGCCCTCCCAAGCTCAGCACGATCGTTATTTTCAAAGCTGACCGGTAGATGAGAAATCGAACAGCTTGTTCGTGTACTAAAGCCTCGAGGCATGTAAGCCAGCTTCGTCTGACTGCTCTGCCCTAATTCTTCTTTGCTTCATTCTCACTTCCTCTCGAACCCATGTGGATGCCATATCTTTATTGTATTGACGAAATGCCCGAACCAGACAAGTTGTAAACGTAGTGAATTTTAGTAGATTTAAACCATTCGTTTGTACTTTATTTGCAGCAACTGTAAAGCGTTTAGTAAGAGATTGAGTTATCTGAGGGCGTTTATATCAAATGTATAATTATTAACATCACGTGTAAATTCGCATCAGTATACGACTGGCTGTGTTCTTGAGTGAAAAAAATAGCATGCTTTCCCCAAAATACTTTGTAATGTGGAAATGGTGTACTGATTTCCCTCAATCATGTGCTTATGTACTTTCTCATGAGTACTTTAAAGACCTTTACGGTTCCACTTTGGATTGATTTATATTCTTTGACATTTCCACTGACAAAGCTCTATGTCGAGGTTCATGCTGCTGCTTGCTACTTCGCAAAATATAGCTGGAGTAGGCATTACTGTTACTTAAAACAGTTATCTCACTGGCAGATGCAGATTAAATGACTTGGTAATGATTAATTGCATGCTGACCCTGTGCACGTTACCCCTAACAATATTATTCATTTTGTTTGTTTTTCAAGCATGATTTTACTTACCCTTCAATTGCATTTCACTTTGCAGCAAATGTAAAGCGCCTAGAAAGAGATTAAGTTCTCTGAGGGCGCTTTATCAAGTGCATTATTATTATTATTGTTAGTATTTATATGGCTCTAAATGATACAAATTTTCCTTTTTAAGACACTTTTTATATCTGTTTGAAATACTTTTGTGTAAATTTGTTCAACATTCGATAAATTTCGATAGGTTAGTTGCCCTAGCCTTCAATTGCTTGGCACCGGCAATCCTTGTTGTGACAGTACCAGTATCTGAAAAACAGAAAATGTATCCACACTTCAGTTTAAGCATTTATCTAGAAATCACTTTCATGTTGTCGTGCGAGCTTTTTTCCTGATATGCAATCAGTGTGCATGTCTTGTCATGTCTGCTGTAGCTGATAGTTTGGAGTATGTAATCGTTCACTCCGGTCTTGCTAAGTGGGCAAAGTGGCGATTTCCAAGTGATTTCTAGCTCGGCTGTCAAGTAGAACTCGGTGATCCTCTGTTTACGTTTTTTATTTTTTTATTTCTTATTTTTTTTATTTTTGATATTTTCTTTTTTAATTTTTGTTTTTGATCCTTTGTTTTTTGTTTATGATCCTTTATTTACTTCTTTGAAAAAGGCACCAAACCATGTGGTGGTACTTCGTGCTATTTGCTATGCAGAATGTATCGGAAGCCGTGCTCAACGTACGAAACAGGCTCAACACGGCGCTTTCTCCACGGCCGCACGGACACCATTCGATCGTGCACGGCAGACTCAGTGAAGTTCACCAGCGCCATGTGCAGTTCGAGGACTGCTGCAGAAGATCTCGTGCATCTTCTGCGTGCAGCCATCGGTGCCCACAAGCGGTACACAGATGCAGCTGTTTCTGGCCAAGCATTTGACAGGCACCTGCTTGGCCTTAAGCTTATAGCCATTGAAAGTGGTGCTAGCATACCAGAGCTCTACTTGGACCCGGCCTACTCTCGTGCTATGCACTTCAACCTGTCGACTAGCCAAGTAAGAGAACTCGTTCTGTCACTGACTGATTAGTGCTGCCAACTGCTCTGTATGCAGTGGAACACTGTGGATGGTATTTCCTTCTTTCGGGCCTTGATTGAACTTGTATTCACACTTTTTTTATAGGCCATTCTGACAGAATTGTTTGGAATTAGAATTTTTTATTAGTCTTTGCCATCGGTATCACCTTTTTTTGGTATACGAGGTCTATTTTTTGACCATGGGTAGTTTTTCGGCTTTACTCTGATTCTTCAGCCAGCTGTGTGCAAGGCCGAGTGCACATTTGTTAGTGCTTGGATACGTATTTGGTTGATCCTTATAGCACATGCTAAGATGGAATTGTGGCACACAATCTGCAAGGTACATAAGAGGCACTGCAAAGGGAGGCTGCCAGATCTGCCCCTTGAAACCGGCCCGGATGAGGCATGATGGGCCTTGAATGGTGCGTTTGCACTTTAAGTGGGGAGGCAGCTGTCTTGGAAGGTTCTTCGAGTCAGCTCAGCAGTTATCATGCAGACCCGTTTAACGCTGTGAGTGAATAATGTTTATGACAGACCTTTGTGCAGGGTCGGAGTCCAGAGCTATCTTGAGTGGTTTCACGGGTCATATGACGGTAAAATTTCAAAGAGTTATGAGCTCCAAGCTTCCTTTGCAGCACATGTAAAGTGCCTAGAAAGAGCTTAGTTCTCTTAGGGCGCTATGTAGATGTCTAATCATTGTTATCATTATTATTAGTCGAAGAATACATAACCTCGCAACCAAACGATAGACCGGCAAAGGTTTGCTAAACTTAAAGTGTCAGCCTAATTAGATAGGTGCTGTGCACAAGCTTCAACGGCCTAAAAACCCATCTGGAACTACGTGTCACTGTAAGATCAACGGCTACAAGCTAGAACTGACTTATCTAAAGCTATGGGCACATTCGAGAGCTTCTTAATGTGCGTGTTCTACTGTAAGCGATCAAACCAAATCGTATGAGACCATGCCTCCAGCCCATATGCTCCCAAGGTGTGTAACTCCTAACCCACTGACATTACGGTATACCCATACTTAGCCATTTAAAAGAAGATGAAAACGTACTTGTTTCTCACAGCATTTACTGTATTTATGTGAAGTGTTCCTTGTGTGCCTATTCGTTCTGACACTGCATGTTAGGATGAACCAATTGACCTGCTTCCTTTTCAGCATATGTGAGGTGCCAAGAGAATGATTCGTTTTCTTGTGGGCGCTATACAATGTGGGTGCTTTCTGCCGGGTCGTTTAGTCTACTTTCTGGCTATGTGTCTTCTTTTTTCAAGTTCGGCCTCTTGTCTTAAGAGCAGGTCCAGGTGCATTGGTTGGGGGAGCATTGGCTGCTGTGAGCCAGTGCTGCAGGATTTGCTACTGTTCTCAGGAGCAAAGCCTAGTGTGATTTCCACGAGGGTTTACAGCTTTAAACCTGTGCTGCACGATGGGCTGCTGTCCATGTTGCCTGCTGCATTTGCAGTGCTAGTTCAGCATGCCCCAACATCAGACACATCTGTCGAAGGGTCTGCCTTATATATATATATATATATATATATATATATATATGTATATGTATGTATGTATGTATGTATGTATGTATGTATGTATATGTGTATGTATGTATGTATGTATATATATATATATATATATAATTCATTTCTATAGCGCCCCAAGAGAACTTAATCTCTATTCAGGCGCTTCATATGTGCCTCGGGGCTCGAGCCCACGACCTTAGCCAGACCTTCCTTATTCGGGGCGAGCACCTTAAGCGCTAGACCAAACCAGCTCGGCGTTTGCCAGAATCGGCACCGTGACCTTCATTCGTGCAGGGCATGTGTATAGCATCAATGCTGTACACATGCCCTGCAGGACTTCGCCACAGAGATTCCCTACTGCATTTATTCCTGAAAAATTAGTACCACGTGGGAAAGCTATTGCTACACGTGTTTACCGTATGGAGAATTTGCTTACGTCCAGACCGTCAGTGGCATTTTGCTCATGTCGAGACACATGAGTGGCATGCATCTAACCAGTCCCTTGTGATTAGTTTTGTAGTGATGACATGCCCATAAGTAATGTCTCGTTTCCTAGGCCAAATGCCTATAGCTACCCCATCTTATCTTTGCAGGTGTCAGCTAAATCTGACAGTATGATGTTCTTTGGTCCCGTTGCACAAGATGGCTATGGTTTCTGTTACAATCCACGTCCATCTCACATCTTGTATGGACTGTCGGCATTTAAGAGCTGCAAGGACACCGATGCGCTCAAGCTGGCAGACGGAGTTAGCAAGAGCCTTCTCGACATGCGAGATCTGCTTTTGACGGTCAATCAACGCAAGTCGAGGCTTTAAACGGATGGGCTCTTACGTTACTTGCAGTTTACGGACACAACAGGAATAGTAGTGCGAGTTGGTGGCATTTATTTATTGTTCGTGCTTGCTATTCTTAGTCGTATGCAACCGAAGGTTGAATTAACAAGATAAGAAGATGGTTTTTCTCACACTAGCCCCTTAGTATCAAGCTCTGCTTATTTGTAGTCAGTCAAGCTCGGGAACACTGAGAAAGTAATTTAAAGTCATTTGAAGATTAAATGTGTATATGCAATGCACTTGGCATTAGTCTGGTTAAGTAATTTGTATACTCTACTGTTCTTGGGATGCAGTCGGATATGTAGCCAATGTTAGGTTTTCACTCTATCACACGTATACAGCACGAACCTCTTTTGATATAAATTACCGTACCTGCCTGACCAACTGTCGGCGTTTAGCTGACTTTCCTTAGACTAGTACCGTGTCTTTAAGAAATGTTATACAATCCTAAGAAGTGGTAACCTTAAGCTGGAGATGTCTTTCTGCAAAGTCCTTGTTTAGACTTTGTATGCATGGCAACATTTGTTGAACATTTGATGGAGAAGTTGACGAAAGAGGCTTCTCGTCGAAAGCGTGCTAGCAAAAAGTGGACTCCTCATATTGGAAGCTTGGTACCATCGAATCGCATGACAGGGGCCACGAAAAGTCCAAATGAAAGGCCAAATGTAAATGTTGCTTTGTAGATGTGCTAGCTAACACGAGTGAGTAAAGTGCACAGCACGTGGTAAAATCGCATCGTTTCTGGACGTCTTTCTTTAGGGCTCCACATGAGACCAAATATCTAGTTCCACAAATCGAGAGTCTCTCTCTATAAAGATAAAATGTTAAAGTCGGCTGATTCGGCAGCCTTATACGTACAGCGCCAAATGAGCCTCAATGATCATCACACCACTTGCAGTTGGCAATGCTAGATTGCCTGGCACAGGACTCAAACCCACGACATTGGTTGCGAAGTGCCTGCACCTCAATCCTGGGCTGAGGCTCAGACGTGCTCTGTAATTAGTATAGAAGCTTCTAGATGCTTTACTAGAGGCTTTTGAAGTTACGATGTCTATCCGGTGCTGTCGAATAGACCTTCTAGCTCAGTTCGATACTCAAGTCAGCCACTAACAGAGCGAATCTGATCCTAACAGTTAGCGAAAAAGAAACACATCTAACCTGAAGATTGTAGCCATCACCAAAAAAGTGTTCCAGGTTTCCAGTTGTTTCAGGCCTCGGATTCTTTCTCATCTAAAAATTAACGAATTTCAGTACCCGAAGGCAGACAACGGCTGTTGCTAGATGCCTTTGCTGTTAATCACTAAACCACAGTTGCAAAAACCGTCTACTTTCAAACAGTAATAAATTGAAGCTGAGGTAACCTCTTCAAATGATATAGGTTCCATGAAGATTTTTTGGTGGCTCGTGGCTATTATGTGCTTTTATTAGGTGACTAACTTTGATCCAAATCCAACTCAATATCCAGCTATTTTGATCCGCACCATTACCGGTGTTTGTAGAACCCTCCTATTTAAAATTGGCCTGTTAAAAATTGGTGTCACTTAAGAGCACAAATGAGTAACACTCATTCTAGAGCTGCCGGTCAGACTGCTAAATTGTTCTTCAATTGTCATCGCCCTGCTTCATGTGTCGCTTCTCATGTTGTCCTTGTTCTCGTAGGTCGTCTTAAGTATACGTTCTTATCATTTGAATCAGCTAGCCTATACTTTTTGAGTCTACTTTTTTCTGGAACACGTTTTGATATGCGTATTAGCTCTCACGGAATAGTGCTTGGTGCAGCTGACATGTGATGCATATCCATCTGCAACTCCACATAGCCACAAAAACTAGGTTAGTGTTACGCAGGAGAATTTTCTTTAGCGAGCTCAAACTGTAAGCGGCCGTCTGACGCAGGCAGTAGCCAACTGACTTTCATCTCACGCGACAAAGAGGAAGTGAGAAGCATGGCTGAGCAATAATAATACTAATAATAATGCACTAAAAGCGCTCTCAGAGAACTCAATCTCTTTCTGGGCGCTTTACATTTGCTGCAAAGGGAAACACGATTGAATCGTGAGTAATATCATGCTTGATAAACAACATGAATAACATGGTTAGGGGTGACATGCAAGGGTGGTTAGTGGCAGCATGCAGTGTCAGCATGCTTAAGCACATAATGGACGAATCAAAGGGACCCACTAAATGCTGTCCTAAATAAGTGAGTTATTAAGATCTTATTAAAAGCGGTCAAGTCAGGGGATGTTGTGACGCAAGTCGGGAGGGAGTTCCAGGCTTTGGGAGCATACGAACTAAATGCACGGTCTCCAAAGGATTTGAGGTTTGTACGAGGTATTTGTAGACTGTTGGATTCCGAAAAGCAGGTGGTAGGATGCTTGGCCTGATGGGGGAGTAGATCTGAGAGATGGGCTGAAGCCAAAATATGAAGTGACCTAAAAGTGAGCGAAAAAACCTTGAAGTCGATCCGTTGCTTGACTGGTAGCCAGTGCAGGTCGGCAAGAAGTGGTCTGATGTGGCAACTGCGTCGCTCAAGACAAGCAAGCTTGGCGGCAGAGTTTTGCACCAGCTGCAATCGCCTGATTGCACATGCCGGTAGGCCAGCAAGCAGTGACTTACAGTAGTCAAGACACAAATGTCACAAATGCATGGACCAATTTAGACGTGGTATCCTTGTCTAAACAAGCCCCAATTTCAGCAATGATATGTAGCTGAAAGTAGGCAGACTTGATTGTGGAGCTGATGTGGTCGTCTAACGAGAGGTCGCTTTGGAATGTGACACCTAGATTTCGAGCTGATTCGACAGGAGATATGCTGGCAGGGCCAATTTTGAGCGTAAGCCTTTCCAATTTCTGAATCACACTGGGTTTGCCCATAAGTAATAAATATGTTTTGTCGTTGTTTAGTTTAAAAAAATTTGCTGCCATCCATGTGCGGTTGTCATCACATCAATACATGCAGCAAGGGAATTGAGAGAATTCGAGGTGCTCAAAAGCTGGGAGGGATCAAAGCGAAAGTACAACTGAGTGTCATCGGCGTAGAAGCGAAAGCCTAGATTGTGCTTGGTAATAACATTAGCGAAAACAAGAGTATAAACCATGAAAAGAACAGGAACAAGCTTTGAGCCCTGAAGTACCCCATATTTTAGAGGTTCATTCCTCCAATGACCAATGTCGATTCTCATCAATACTCTGGAGTATCTCACTGAGACTGAACCTTGACCATTGCAATACAGTGCCAGCTACAAACAATCCCTGCCGCTACAGGCAGACTTTTTGTTTTGCTGGTGCTGCGTCGACTTTAAGAGGTTGCAACCAGGTCGCTGCAAAAATTCGCTGACCCGTGCTGTCATTAGGGCAAAAAAGAACGAAAGAGCTGATGCCATCCTTACCCTTTGTCTTTCATGACCATGACATTGCTTCGCTACGATGGGCTGACTTCTCAGCTGGAGCAGTTCTCCCGAAAAGATTGCAGGAAAAGTTAAAATGACTTCCTGAAGCCGGCATGCTCAGCAGCAGAGTACTCGATACGACACCAGTCTCAGATGCTCAGATGTGTCAACCGATGAACCACACGTAGACCCCTAGCCCAGGCTGAACTTTGACATTTGCTACCGATAATAACTGTCGAGGCGTTTCGTTAAGTATTCTTTAAGCACGTCTTCCAGTTTTATATGAAATTGACCACTTCTATGCTGACGATACTCAGCTGTAGTAAATATTAAAAATGATACATTTGTATAGCGCCCTTAGAGAATGATTCTCTTTCTAGGCACATATGCTATATAGGAATAGGCACATATTCTAGGCAACATATGCTGTAAAGGAAGCATAATCGTATGGTTATTGATAGCATGAGCAATGTCAACAAGGATAACGTGGTTTGAGGTGACATGTATAGGGTCAGTATGCAAATACGGTTAGTGGCAGCATGCACAGTGTCCGCTTGCATAGCACGCAAAGTACAAATCATAAGGACCCATTAAATGCTGTAAAAAAAGATTAGTTTTAGCTTCTTTTTAAATGTCGTCAAATTAGGGTTGTCATGACGTTAGTCGGGAGTGAGTTTCAGGCTGTGGGAGCATACGAACTACAGTTAAGGTCTCCGTAGAATTTGAGGTTTGTGCGAGTGCAGCTAAACGATTTGCTTAAGAAAAGCGAGCGGTACGATGTCTAGTCTGGTTGGGGAGTAGATCTGATAGGTAGGCTGAAGCAAGAGAATTAAGGACCCTTAAGTGAGTGACAGAACCTTGAAGTCGATGCGCTCGCTACTTGATTGTGAGCCAGTGCAGGTCAGCGAGAAGTGGTGAAATCTGGCAACTGCGATGCTCACGATAGACAACTCTAGCTGTAGCTGCCGAGTTTCACACCAACAGTAAGCGCCTGATTGCACACGTAGGGAGACCAGCAAGCAGTGAATTGCAGAAATAGAGATGGTATATTACAAATACATGGACCAATTCGGATGAAGTATCCCTGTCTAAGCAATCCCGAATTTTAGCAATGCTAAGTAGCTGGAAGTAGGTAGACTTTACTGTGGAGCTGATGAGATCCTCCAGTGCAGGGTCACTTTGGAGCAGGATGCCTAGATTTCGGGCAGATGCAACCGGAGATTTGGTGGCAGAGCTGATTTTGAGCTTTAAGCTTTCCAATTTCTGAGTTACACTTGGTTTTTCCAGGGTTAGTAATTCGGTTTTTGTCATTTAACTTGAGAAAGTAGGCTTCCATACATGTGCGGATGTCAGTAATACATGCAGGAGCTGAGAGAGTTCGTCGAGCTGGAGGGCTGGGGGGGATCAAAATAAAGGTGCAACTGAATGTCATCTGCACAGAAGTGAAAGCCTAGATCGTGCTTTGCGTTCGCATCGGCATGAGGGAGAGTATAAACTGTGAAAAGAAGCCGACCAAGCACAGAGCCAGAGCCTTGAGGTGCCTAGTGAGGTGTACTTCAGTAATTCCTCGGATGATCCTCTCCGTTCGCATCAATACTCTGGAGTCCGCCACCGACATAGTACTTTAGTCATTGTAGTGCGGTGCCAGTGGTGCCCAGGCGAGACAAATGGCCCTCAAGAAGGACTTGGTGATCGATAGTACCGAACGCAGTTGTCGTTTAAACCGTTGGAATCTGCTGCAGTGACCGATGAACTGAATGCTTACCTTTCACACATTTCATCGTAGATGTCGGCAAATTTCCTTTAAGTAAACGGCGATAAGCGGAACTGCTACTCAAAAGCTACCCCAAGCTTAGAACTGGACTATGAAACTATAAAACTTTGCTCTTGTAATAGGCAATGCTGTAGTTCGACTGCCATCGAGTGCAGGGAATTTAGGTGTCATCTCTAACAACTTCCTAAATATTGAAGGTTTCATTAGGAAGACTGCCTCCACAGTTCGCCCTCACGTCCGATCCCTAGCTAAGATTAAGGAATGTCCACCACGGTGGCTTGCAAAACATTAGCTAGCTCCCTGGTTCTACCTAGGTTGGATTACTACAAGGCTAGCTAACAAATCCCAGAGGTCCAGCCATGCGTCTCCTTTGCAGAGAGAGAGAGCTAAGATGGTTGAACAAAGGATGCAGAGTAAATTTCTTACTCTTTACTCTCCTTGCTTTCATTTTTCCTATTGTCCTGACCCAACGGCTGAGTACCCTAGGCCCTACTGACGCCGCATCCTAAAACTAACTTAGGCTTCGCGTCGGCGTTAGCAAATAATTATTACAATAGGTTGGCTGTGCTAATAGAAGCCCAAATATATATTTCGATAAAACAATGGCTCGTCAATAGGAAGTCGCGGTTGTGAGTACCTAACGAAGGGCTGCTGCTGCTGCCGTCGACAGACTGTCGCCGTGCGCACGCTAGACCCGGGCCAATCGACACGATTGGCTACGCGAATATGCTGATGCGACATGCTGCGAATGTGCTGTTTTAAAAGGTCGCCAAGACATTTCGAGTCGGAGAGCTGCAAACGAGCCGCAGGCCCCTCAAGAGAACGCCCAGGCATTGGAGCATTCGACGGCGCTTGCCGAGACGATGCCCCTATATCCTATATAGCCCGTGGCTTCTGAGCGAGATGGCACCTTCTGGCTGGCTCGTGCTGGCGAAACGCCAGCGCTCTGCTCTAAAGGAATGCGGCGGCATTCCTGCTGAAAAGTGAAGCGGCCACCTGACGTAGAAAGAGAGAGAGAGAGAGAGAGAGAGAGAGAGAGAGAGAGAGAGAGAGAGAGAGAGAGAGAGAGAGAGAGAGAGAGAGACCCTGCTCTGCACGCGTCCTCTAATCGTCGGATCGTGCATCGGCCGACTAAACTACTAAATGGTGCAGACCATTTGCGAGATTCCGAAGCATCTTTTGAACTCGCCTGCAGAGAGATGAATTGATCGCGCGCCCATTTGAAGAAATCGCGAAGCAGCACTTCGAAGGCACGCTGCCCGGCCGGCGTTTATTCCCGTTTGAGAAACGAATGAGTGGTTGCACCGGCTTAACATGCGCCTCTAAATTACCCCAAACAAGGATATAAAGGATAATAACAAAAAGGAAGCGTCAGTTACCCTTTCCACCCCTACGGGGAACGACTTGCCGGCTTCGCGAAGCCGCGTCCCGTCGATTATTGTGGCTTCCGGTAAGGCTCTGTTTCCGGATCCCGTCTGGGTCGGAGGGGGGGGGGCTAGAGTGCCCCACCCAGTAGCGTCTGCGGCGGGCAGGCAGGTCAGCCTGGATGTACGAGTGAAAAAAACGAGCCAATAACGAGTTCCGGCAATTTCAAGATTGACTGCGTGTGCGCAGTCGTGTCTTATAGCGGCGAAGTTGACTATTCCACTCGCCCGCCTGAAGAATTTGTGCGCCTGCGTCTCGTGGTCGTCCTTCGTCGTCTGTTCGTTCGTCGTCCATCGCAGTCGGATAAACGGGCCGATCCAGCCGGCTGTCAGCCGAGCTGTACGTTTTGCATATTTCTTCGCAGTTGCACCACGACGGTTGGATAGTCTCCGCCAGATTGACATGTGAGGACTCACATGCCGGCTTTCAAAGCCAATTAGAAGACGTGTGTCGTTGAAGACTGCTCGCAGAGGTATTATATATATATATATATATATATATATATAATAAACAAGTAGCCATTTTATGCAAGCTTCCGAGCACTCGGTGCCGGGCTGAGGCACACGTGCACGCATGCATACGCACGCCAGAGCTATGCTACTCGGGGGGCGTTATAAAACCTGCTAAAGCGGAGCAAGAGTCTTTAGGTTGAAAAGCGTAGCTCTTTTAGCGATGCTATATCGTGCTGACGCTGTCGCCGCCGCCTCGGAGCGTTTCCTGGCGAGTCGCTGGTACTGCGTCGCCAGACGCAGTCACTCGGACAGTGGTAAAGTTCGGCAGAAATCGAGAGCAGCTTGCACTCAACGCAGCCGCGAAAGCAATGCTGAACGCGATATTCCATGACAGCAGAGAGACGCGGCTGTACAGCTCCAGCCATTGAGTAAAACTCACTTCCTAGCCACAACTGTATTATTTAACGACTATCTCTTAAATCGCTCTTCATATGTATACCGTCTAAGACCGTCTAAGACCGTCTGTTAAGACTGGTGCCGGATATTGATTACAACCTCTCCAGTACCCTGCCGATGCATTTCAGGAACCGCCAATAATCTCAAGCACCACCGCAATCCAACCGCTTCGGTGTGCACACGTCCGCACACGAGCATTTATGGGAAGCGGAAAGCAGAAAGCAAGTGAAAACATAAGGTTGCTCGGCGAGAGATCTTCTCTCGAGTTGCCGCCTTATTGTTCGTTGCGACGCTAGTTGACACTCGTTTCCGGCGTCGCTCTGCGCTTTCTCGTTCTTTAGGCTTTCTCTCTCTCTCTCTCTCTCTCTCTCTCTCTCTCTCTCTCTCTCTCTCTCTCTCTCTCTCTCTCTCTCTCTCTCTCTCTCTCTCTCTCTCTCTCTCTCTCTCTCTCTCTCTCTCTGAGGAAGTCGATAACTGACGACGGCGACGGGGTTTCGCTCGTGAGCTCGAACTGGTTTGACGCTCGAAACACTTTCGACGCCAGTTTCGCTGGATAGCGCGGCTATCGGCGAGTGCAAATCGGCTCCGCGAGTCACAACGTTTTGGGGCGGGGCTAGGTCGCACGCCCGGTCGGCTCCTCACAGGTCGGCACCGCCCATCGATGCGTCGGCAGCGCCCTGCCCGGCTCCGCCGCCGACTCGGCGAGGCTGCCGCGGCCGACGCACGGCTTCTCTCAGTTGACCTTAGCTCCGCCTCCTCCCACTGTACGCCCAGGGGGGGGGGGGCGGACTCTTCGTAGCCGGCTTCCAGCATTAGACCGTCGCTTTCGGCCTTCCAGAGTGTGGGCCGCGATGCCGAGCCGCCAGCGGCGCGGCACCTAGAATGCACTGCTCGCAGTGCAGAGAGGAGGCACCCGACTGGACGCAGGTGCTGCTGCTGCACAGCACTCGCGACCACGGCTGGCGTCGCGTCGGGTGCGGCGGCGGCGGCGGCGTGCCTGACGGCCTTCGGCGGACCGACTGCCGCGGCGGCGCAGCGGACGAATTCACTTGGTGGCTGTCCGCTGCCGGCCAGGCCGCGACTCGCACTCGGCCGCCTTCCGCCCGAGCGCCGGCGGCGGCGGCGACCTCAACCGGCAGGGCCAAGGCTCCCAGGCAAGCTCCCAAGACGGAGCAGGACGCCGCGGCGGCAGCTGCGTCGTCGATGCATCCCTTCAGGCACCACGCCTCCGCGGCGCAGTATCTGGAGGACTACAGGGCGTTCAAGGAGAAGGGCTCGTCGTTCGCGAGAAAATTCACCGCCGCCGCCGGCGGCGGCGGCTCTGCCAAGTACGATCCAAGTAAGCAGGCGGCGCTCGCGCAGAGCTGCGCGGGCCTCCCCTCCCCTCCCCCCGAGCCGCCGCCGCCGCCGCCGCCGCCGCGGGAACGCGCCGGGCGACGGCCAGCGCGGCGGTGTGGGTTGGGGGCCGCCCCCTCCACACCGCCGCGCTGCCTCGGCGCGGTAAGCTGGATGGCGCCAGTGGGCGCTCGCTCCTTCGCGTCGCCGCTTCGAGAGCCGTCGCTCGGGCGAGACGACTAATGCGCCGGCTTTACATTACTCGGGTGGCGGCAGCGGTCGCTGCTGAAAGGGACCGCTCGCCGCATACGCCCCCCCACCCAGCACGTCTGCTTCGAGACCCTAGCCGCTCAGTCGCGGCTGGCGAGGCGTGCGGCCGCGACGTGCGCTCGGCTGAGCAGGATGCTGTCCGGCTCTCTGCCGCCTCTCTTTTCGAGCCGAGCCTTCGCTCGCCCGTCCTCCAATCGGGAAGCTCACAGAGAGCGCTGAGTGAGTGATTCTATCGCTGCACCCGTCGTGCCGCAAGCGTCGCGCCGCTAGCCGGCTATTTGTTGTATACACGCTATGCTTGTTGACTTTGTGCACGCTTTCACTGACCATTTGATCATGCTTCCTTTGCAGCGCGTATGTAAAGTACATAGACAGAGATTAAGTTCTCCGAGGGCGCTATGCAAACGTATTATTATTATTGCACTAAACTCAAGCGCGTGCATCGGCGGCAATTCGGGAGCCTCGCTTGAGTGCTGTGCATCTCTCGTCTGTCTAATGACTACCGCAACAGCGACGCGGCGGCGAGCGCTCCCCTGCGACGACGCGAGCTAAGCGCTGTCAAGCGCACTGCGGCCACCGCGGACTCGCGTCGGCCACCGGTCACCGCCCAGCAGAAGCGAACCGTCGGCCGTACAGTAGGCTTGGTTCGCGCGCACTTTCGCGCTCGCCTTTGTTCGTCTCTCTCTCTCTCTCTCTCTCTCTCCGTGAGCGTTCCTTACTTTGGTTGAAAAAAATAACCATTCTAGTCATTTCTGCAAGCGCAGTGCTATTCCGCCTGCCGAAGGGACGTTGACAGACCTTGAGCACTTGTGCGTCGTCTTTTTTGCTTTTGCTGTAAAGCGAACGTAACGCTTGGTGCTTTCCTAGCGAGGCAGCTGGCCGTCTGCTTTGGACCAAGACCTCCGAACGACG
Organism: Cristatella mucedo; assembly: GCA_009760855.2. Lineage (NCBI taxonomy): Eukaryota > Metazoa > Bryozoa > Phylactolaemata > Cristatellidae > Cristatella > Cristatella mucedo. The sequence continues at coordinate 750,258 of WPIO01000152.1, forward strand.
CCTGCGGCGGTAGTCAAAGGAGTCATCACGCGGAGCGACCCGACGACGACGACTTGGCTCAAAAATCGTCGCATCCGCCGCCGCCGTGGTCCTGGAGCGCGGCGGCCGCGCCAGAAGATCGCTGTGCCAGAAGGGCTCAGGGAGAGGTGACTGGCGCTTCTGCTTTGCCGCGTCTACCGCGTCACGCCGCGCTGAGCGGAAGCCCACCACCCACACGCGCTCGCCAATACTTCAGTGTTTTCATGGCAACGTGAAACGCAGCGAATACGAGAAAGCTCGTGACAAAACGAGAGCAGATGCTCGCTCTTCTCGACCCAGGTCGTGGGCTCGGCAGTCCCGTGCGTGCGCGCGCGCATGCGCGTACGTGTTTGCGTGTATCTCTGTCTGTAACTCAACACACAAAGTCACAAAGACTATGTGGGTGTTACGCAGGAGAGTTTTGTGTAGCTCACTCCCAGCCGAAGCGGCTTTTGGTACCCTATGGGTAGCCAACAGACTGATTGGGCCCAGGGGTAAAGGTGGTCGCCTTTGATGACCGGGGTCGTAAGGCGAGAGCCCTGGGGGGGGATTTGTGACGCACCTCGATAGAGATTCAGTCCTATTAAGGTGCAATACAAATGAGTTTGTTAATTTATTAACTTTATCTTAATGGGCGATCCTTTTATTTCCACTGCAAGCGGCGGGGGCGGGGCGGCGTTAGGCTCTTCTGCAGTTACACAAACGATAGCGTGGAATTATAATTGACCTTATATAAAAGCTCATCTTTCCCGTGCCGGCGCGCCGGAACTATGCTGAGCGTATGCGCTCGGGGCGGACTGCGTGCAGTGGCTAAGATGCGTGCAGAGCAGGGGCCATTTGTCGCCTAGAGCCGAGGGGACAGCGCGACCTGGGCCGTCCGCTATTCTAACACCCTTCGACCTCGATCGACGACAACATTATGCCCTACTTATACTGGATAAGCAAACGCCGAGTTCGTGTCGAATAAATCTAATAGTTCCGTATCTGATTGCGAGCAGGGTAGCAGGTGCCTATTTGAAATAGCGATAGAAAAGAAAGTGGCTATGGAACGAATACCCCCGCCCCCGAGAAGTATTCTGCACGAACACTGCTACTCGGAACGCGCGTGCAGACGCTGCAGGGGCGCAATTAGAAGAGTACACTTATAGCCAGTGGTTGTAGCCAGGACTTGGTACGGGGAAACCTCAACCTTTGGAGGCTATAGCACAAGTAATTGGAGGCTGTATCATCAACCTTTGGAGGTTATAGCACAAGTATTTGGAGGCTATAGCAACAACCTTTGGAGGCTATAGAACAAGCTTATTTTCTTCCTGCAACCTACCTAATTACAAACATCTTTATGCGACTTGCTATGGCTAGCACGCGCATAGAGCACCGCTTTTTCGCGGCCTAAAGAGAGGATTTAAAAAGTTAGATGAACATATATCCATAATCCGATGGTCAATCCAAGCAAAGGGCTGGGATCTAGAGGTCTGAAGGATTGCTAGAACATTTTTCTTTTTTAGCATCCTTGTAAAACCGTTGGTACCCGTCTGCAGACAGACCCTGAAGCTTTGCGTCCGAGGTGCAGCTCCCTACAGCAGCCTCGTAGGCTCTGTATCTTAGAGATCTCCGTAAGCTTTCCTTCCTACTTTCTTGGTTTGGTCCAGCGGTTAAGGTGCTCGCCCCGACCGAGGTCTGACTGAGGTCCTGGGCTCGAGCCCTGAGGCATAAGTGAAGCGCCTGAATAGAGATTAAGTTCTCCTGGGGCGCTATACGGATGAAATATATTTTTCTGTAACTCACTGCTTGCTGGCATACCGGCATGTGCAATCAGGCGATTACAGTTGGTGCAAAACTCCGCAGCCAGGCTTGTCTGTCGTGAGCATAGCAGTTGCCACATCACACCACTCCTCGCCGACCTGCACTGGTTACCAGTCAAGCAACGGATTGACTTCAAGGTTTTGTCGCTCACTTTTAGATCTCTTCATTCTATGGCTCCAGCCTATCTTTCAGATATACTACCCCATCAGGCAAAGCATCGTACCACTCGCTTTTCGGAATCCAACAGTCTAGAAATACCTCGTACAAACCTTAAATCCTTTGGAGACCGTGCATTTAGCTCGTATGCTCCCACAGCCTGGAACTCCCTCCCGACCTGCGTCAGAACATCCCCTGACCTGACCACATTTAAAAGAAACTTAAAAAACCTATTTAGGACAGCATTTAGTGGGTCCCTGTGATTCGTCCTTCGTGTGCTTATATGTGCTGACACTGTGCATGCTGCCACTAACCTCACTTGCATGCTGACCCTTGCATGTCACCCCTAACCATGTTATTCATGTTGTTTATCAAGCATGATATTACTCACGATTCAATCGCGTCTCTCTTTGCAGCAAATGTAAAGTGCCTAGAAAGGGATTAGTTCTCTGATGGTGCTTTATCAAGTGAATCATTATTATTATTATTCAAAAAGTTTTAGTCTTTTGTGGAATCGCATTCCTATTCTTCCCGTTGAAGGAACGTTGAAAGAATTTTCTTTTCAGCTTATCTAGAAGAAAATGGCTATATCCCATTTTGGAAAACTCTTACTATCTGTACAGAAATAGCACCAACGAAAAGCTATTTCGGACGCCTTCTAAAGCGGGACCCCGGTCGCCGAGCTTGAAGCTCTGCACCATGGGATTTATCCGGCCTGCTTTTGCAACCGCGCCGTAAAGTACGAAAAAGCCTAAACAGAAACGTGCAGTCAAATTTGAAGAACCCGGACTATGGCTCTGAAGATTCGCCCGCTAAATAGGGCTATATATCCTTATCTAGAAAGAATTTACCCTTTCCCTCAGCGACTCTCGAAATATGGTTAGCCTCCTAAGGAGTGATGATAGCTCCTTCCAAATCTGACGGCGAAGGTGCACGACGAGTGCGAACCTCGCTAGCATTCTTTTTAGCTAGAACCACGATAGCATCTCATTTAGCTCGATTGAAGAAAAAAATATGTTTCCCTAGAGATACTCACCTGAGTTCTACTTTGTAGGCCTGGTAGCCTCTTTCTGGCAGCCCAATAACTTATTTGTAATAAAAAGCAAGCAAATACTACTGAAACTTGACTCGAGATACAGAAGAAGTTAGAAAGGAAAGAACGAGAGAAGAGTAAAGCAACTTGAAGAGAAACAGACACAAATAAAAAATATACAAGTAAGTTAGTAAGAGAACGTCTTCTCTACTTCGCTTTTAAAAAGAAGTGATCATTTGTAAAAACTATTACGATGAAACCTAGAAGCCAGGAGCTTAGGGAATGCTCAACGGGCTAAAAACCCGTCGGTAGCTAACAGGACCGGCGAGAGGGAGAGAGAGAGAGAGAGGGAGAGAGAGAGATGGGAGAGAGAGAGAGAGAGAGAGAGAGAGAGAGAGAGAGAGAGAGAGAGAGAGAGAGAGAGAGAGAGAGAGAGAGAGATTAGGTGAAATTGGTGAAAGGGAAGGCTGAGGAGGAGGAGCGGAGGAAGAGCGATGTATGGAGGAGCCGTAGAGGGAGGAGACAAAGGAGGAGCGGAGGCGGAAGAGCGGGGTAGGAGGAGTGACGGACGAAAATGAGGCGGAGGGGAAGCGGGAGGATTGACAAGGAGACGGAAGAGGAGAAGGCAGAAGGGGAGGAGCAGATGAGGAAGAGCGGAGGAAGAAGCGATGGAAGATGATACGGAGGAGAACGAGTAAAGGAGAAGTGAATGAGGAGCGGAGAAGCAGAGCGGAGAAAGCTGAGGCGGAGGATGAGCGGCGGCGGAGGATGAGCGGCGGCGGAGGATGAGCGGCGGCGGAGGATGAGCGGCGGCGGAGGATGAGCGGCGGCGGATGAGCGGCAGCGGAGTAAGAGTGAAGTGGGAAGAAGGCGAGCATGCATATTTTAAAAGAAAAAACAAAACAACCTCAAAACAGGGTTATGGGGGAGACAAAAAATGGAGAAGAAGGACAAAAAGAGCCGCCGACACCCAAGATACGGCACGGCGGACGGTATGATCGAATAGAAGAAACGCGGAAGCTCAGAGCAGAAGCGGCAGACGCAGCGAACGAGGCTGAGCGGACAAAAATAGCTCGCTCGCCAGCGAGAATGAGGCTCTCTCGTGTCGAAGGAATGCAGCCGCGCTTGTTCGCCGAAGACCCTGCGATGCGAGCGAGATCGGCAAACACGACGAGTGTTGCTCCTCTTGTAGACGATGAATCGCTTCAACGACGTGCTTTCCAAATACAACCAAATATGCAAGGAGGTAACGGGTGCGCTTGGCTTCTAGCCCGGACTGTGCCAGGTTGGTCTTTCGGTGTGTCTGCTCAGAGGCCGCCGCCGCCGCCCTCAGAGCGGTCTCTTTTCCAACGCAGGCCGGCTTCGCTCCTCAGCCGCCGAGCACGGCGCCAGCGAGTGGCACCGGTCAGCTGGTCGTCGGAGGCGTGCGGCCCGCGCTGCGGGAGCTAGCCGCCGGCTTGCTGTGCAAACTGTCGGACAGACCCTTTTACGAGCCGCGCCAAAGATGGTAAGCACCTGCAACTGCGGCCTCTCAATGAGCTTAAGTGGTGCTTGTTTCTTTAGCCGTCGCCGGCGCCTAACGGCGAGGCCCGGCCCTTTGCTCCGCATTGTCAGCCTCTTGCCAACGGCCCGATGGCTCGCTACGGGATGCATGCGGCGGCGTGGGCGTCTGGGCGGTTTCAAATCTCGCGCCCGACGCGCCTTTCCTAGCTAATGTAGTTTGGTTCGCGCCATATCATCAAACTACAGCGCCGGCGGAAAGTCGAGTCAATTCGACGTCGTTTACCGAAGCGATGATGTCATCATTCAATAAAAACTAGAGGCTTCGAAATCGGAATGCGCCCGCTTTTCCGACGGGCGGCACCAAGATACGCCTTTAGGACGACGAGGTTCCCAACTCATTTTAGGCGGAAAGAGCAATTTGCCTAATTTCGTCGATCGACGCCGTCTCGCTGGTAGCGTTTGCATAAATAATCCGGACCTCGTTAGGCGCGTGTCTATCAGCGTTGATCGAAGGCAATCGGCCGAGCTGTAGAGGAAGCAAATCTTGAAGCTGAGCCGCTCCGCTGCCGACACCCCGAACTTGCAGGCGGTCTTCGCCACACTTCAAGCCTCGACTAGGCACGATGTGCTGCTCGGACGTAGCAGCGTCGCACGCTTGACCCCAGCTCGCAGGCGAACGCACCGGTGAGAGCTGTAGACGCAGCACTGATCCGCACGGTGATACGCAGGGGCACTTGCTAAAGCCAAGGCGCTAGTCACAAGCCTTAGGCAAGGCCTGCAGGGCAGACCAATGAAGCGTTCGCAGCAGTCTTGACGAAGCGGAACAAGTCCTGCGCGCTGCCTTACGTCGCTCGATTGCCGCCGGCTGCTCCGAGCCCCCTACGAGCCATTGCAGCAGTTCGCTTTCACTTTTGGATGAGCCGCAGCCAGCGGAAGGCAAGGAAAGCGTGCTGGCGCTCTCTCGCTCACCCCCCCAGTCTTACTCCAGGAGGTAAGGTTCTCAGTATTCACGACCCATGTCGTGATTTAGAGTCCTGCAGGAGTGGGCCATCCTTTATCGCCCGCTGCAAGCGGTGGTGATAGCAGTAGTCTCTCCTGCCGCTATACCCGAAAGTAAGGCGGTTAAATCAGCTAAGCTTTTCTCGTGCAGGAGGCGACTCGAGAACGAACGCCTCGTCACCGACGCGCCGGATGCACGAGCCACGTCGGCGACGATTCTCGTTGTGAGCCTCTCCCGACTGTGCCAAAATCGCCCCTGATGCTCGCATGCAGCTGTCAGCCAACGAAGGCCCTTTAGCACAATTCGGTCTACTGGCAGAGAAACAACTTGACGGTTGCTGGCTTGCCCAGAACGAGAGGAGGTGCGGAGCAAAGTGACTGTAGCTGACCGCTAGGCTATACAATGCCGCTCCTCTCAAGCCGCGCTGTGGTCGCTGTCCTTCGCCAGACGTGACTCGGCTCGCCTGCGGCAGCTTTCGAGCGGCCGCTCGCAAGCCGCGTCCTGTCTGGCAGATGACCTCGACCTTGGCGAGGCTTGGCATGGGTGCCATTTTAATGCCGACATTGCCAGTCTTACGATTAGGATTCGATTCTTTTACGATTTTACATCCAACAATCGGGAAATGCCGCCTGCATTCTAGCTCGGTCGCTCTCGGTTGACGTGCAGCCGTGAATCGATCAAGCTCCTCGTCGGATCCAACCGACGCTCCTGCTTGCATCTCAAGATTACCCGCGTCAGGTCTTGAGCACGGGCTGCAAGTCGGTAGCTTATACCTTCCAAAGTGCAAGTGAAGACATCAAAATGGAAACAATTGGAATCGGTGGGCTCACAAGCCCTCATGGGGGACCACTAGAGACGCTTTAGCGTTACAAGCTTGCGGATGCTTTGATTGGTTTAGATTTTCATTTAGAAGAAAGTCAGCTTTTAAATGACGAAGACTGTGACTACTCCCTCAGTGTCATTTCCTGCTGTTCACAAGGACCCTCAGTGCTATGGGTTCCACCTCCGTCGCTACCTGGCTCCGTTCCAGTCGGTCATTTTCGCTGACTACTTTTCGCTGACTACATGCCTGGGATTTTCTTGGGTCTGTCAATGCTGCAGCGGGGCTCGGTCACCTCAAGCACCCGGTAGGGGCAGGGCCTGCATCCTGCTGAGTGACCCAAACAGTGGTGCCACCACCGGCGAAATGCTACGTACCTGCGAAAAGCCAGCTACCTTCCATAATCCATTCTGACGACGTTGAAATTGCACAGGCGCGGTTTTCTGTCATTAAAAATGTGCCTAATTTATATACCTCCAAATAAGCAATAAGGCTGGCACTTCGGAAAAGAACGTCCAATTTGCAAGCTAGTCAAGCAAAAACATACTATTAGATAAAATAAACATTATAAAATAACAGCAAGCTATTTTTCAGCCAATCGAGGTCAACAGCTGACTTCAGTAATACACAAAATTGTAAACAAATCTGGATATAAAGTTTCGCCCATCTATTTATAAAATCCACATATTCTTATGTATTGGAGGCAATCGCATGCTTATAAGTGCCTCTATATTTAGTATAAAGCTGGACGCATATTTATAACCATTTCCCGCCTATAAAATCTTGGTTCCTGATGTGGATGCCAGGCGGAAGGTCTTGACATTTGTTATCGTCCTGGACATTCGCGTAACCATCGAGCGCAGGCAGATGGTTCTCTGGTCGTACAAAAACATTTATTTCAGAGCCACATACGGTCACTCGATGACGGAATAAGATCGAGATTCGTGGTGACAGTAAGGAAATCAGTTGCAAGTAGCTTAGAATTATTAATTTAGTGCGACTTGACAGAAAATCTACAAAAAAGCTAGAAGCTCACCGCTCCTTGCACCATTTGCTTGCAGGGTTCGTGTGAAGTGTCCTTTGCCTGCTGGAGCTGCGAATTTTATCCCTAACCATGTCGACACGCTGCTCTCGAAGCATGTGTAAATTGCCTAGAAACTAATCAGGTTCTCTGAATGTTCTACAAGTGTCTTACTATTATAACTCTCATTATTACTTTTTAGCCGGTCGGCGATGGCCAGGAGCGGCAGGCAACCCAACAGGAATGCCCAGATGCGAGCAGAAGCACTGGCAATTTATAAGCAGCACGTAAGTGAGGCACATGTCAGGCAAGGCGGTGCTTTACTTGATTCGCATCTCTGCTGGTAGCAACTTGGTCAGCAGCATGTTCGCTCGTACCTCTTTACTGTGGGGGATTCAATTTTTCAGTGCATCAATTTTTCCTTAGGCCATGCGTTTAGCCGGAAGACTTTCGCCCTGCATTAAAAAATATCAGCACACAGTGCTATATGGAGGATATTTGCTCGTATGTATTTAGGTCTTAAGAGATTTCATAATAATAATAATAAGGAGAATAAGAATAAATTTTCATAGCGCCCTCAGATAACGTACTCTTTTCCTAGGCTCTTTACAAATCCTGCAAAGGAAGCATGGTCAAATGGTTAGTGGTAGCATGCTCAATGACACAAGCTTAACATGCTTAGAGGTGACGTGAATAGGGTCACCATGCAAATATCACTTTCACTGTGGCTCGCAAAGAATTTAGCTGGCTCCTTAGTTCTGTCTCGGCTAGATATTGTAATTCCCTTTTGGCTGGGCTACCAAAAAAAGTCACGGGGCCACTGCAGCTGGAAATGAATATGGCTGCAAGGCTAATTTACGAATCCCACAGGTTTGAACATGTGTCTCCTTTGCTGAAAGAGCTTGGATGGCTGCCGATTGATCAAAGGATACAGAGCGAATTTCTTACACTGACCCACAAGGCCCGTCGAGGTTTGCCCCTTCATATCTACCTGAACTGCTGCAGTTTTAGCCTCCTCGTGCCCTCAGGTCCTGTTCGGGCAATAAATTAGCTGTTCCATTCTTCTGCGTACAGACCGCTGGTGACAAAAGTTGCCAAGTTATGCTGAAATAATTTTTATGCCGTTCTTAAAATCGTTGCATCTTCACAAAACACTCTGCTTTAGGTAAGCTTGGGTGAATTGGGTAAATTGATACGGTTCTGTTCACAATTGGTCAAAGCCCTGGGAATCGTGCGGTTAGTCGATTGAATAGCGGGCGAAAGCTCACCAATTGTGATATGAGGCGTGGTTCAATATTAGCCAGCTGATAGCGTCCGATTTGTGTGCTCATCTAAACCTCTACTGCGAATGACCACAACGGTTAGCACACTTCTGCTAATCGGACAAAAGCTTTTGTATTTACACGTACAAGCATTAATGCCACGTAAATTCTTTTGAAGGATCGAACATCCACACAAAGGTAAAGCGACAAAATGCTCCCATATTCGCCAGGTGACTAACTGGTACTCGCAGCTGCATTTATACAGGACATAACTGCATCCATCTTGACAGTGAACGCCGAGCAGATAGTCAGTGCTGCCGATGGTCAGGTGATGAGCATCTCCAGCAAAGGCTGGCCCATGCAAACTGCTGCTGCTTCCGCAGCTACTTCGATCTGACGGTGGATCAAGATCCCTTAATGCCAAGAGAATTAAGGATTTTAGCGGATTTTATTGGGGGAGAGCATGGGCTCAGTCTTGCATTGCAATAGTTCGCTTATTTTTTTAATAGGTGATGCTTATGAGGAATCTTGTGGTTCTTCTCCGGATTTTTCTTCCACTGTTAATAAACCGCATTCCCTGAGCAAAGATCCATCGCCGCAGGCTAGTTTTTCTAATTTTTAATTAATATGCTTCTATTTAATTCGCTAGTGCGCACGAGGCACGAGAGCACATTATTATCGATGCGTGACACTGCGATAACGGTACGTAGGCAGTGTTGAGGTTGTTGCCGTTAAAATGTAGGCAAACGGCCGCGGTGAGCTCTGGCCGAGCTCATAAGTGACTTGGTGGGATGTCGGAGCAAAGTCAGATAGCAGCTTTCTACTGAACCCTAGCCGAAATCTTGCTATCCATAACGCTTTAACAAATCTCACATAAATTCTATAGCAGTATGTGAGCTGAGCGTGGTGACAAAGTTCGGATTATAATAGGTATTATTATTTTATGATTAAAGAGTCAGCCACACGGGCCGCTGCAGTGTTTCGCTTTAACATGTGCCGACGTCTACGCCATTGCCACCGCAAATGTACGCTCGTGAGCGAGATTTAAGCTCACGAACACAAAAATGCGCAAGCCACCGTGCAACTGTTATCTCGTGATGCTAAGAAAAGACGCACGAATCCACAAGAAACATTGACTTCGGATTTATATCAACCGAAAAAATAGAAGCACGACTTTCAGTATTCAGCTCGATAATTTCCCAGTAAGTTAATACCAGAGCAGGTACATATGCAAACGATATCTAACAACAACAGTAAAGGTGACCAGGGAAATTTATGGCTAATGTAAATGCACTGATAATAGCGTAGGCGAGAGTCGAGTTGATGAAGAGCAATCATGGCCGGCGCAGGAATAATGCAGCTCCCTTTAAAGAACGATGACCGCACAAACACAAACCGCTTGCTTCGATCCTGAGAAGAAAAACACTGCTGCTTCGCGAACTGAGTTCATTGAACCATCTCAAAGGGCCTTTCACTTGCCAGAGCTGGTTTGTTCTAGCGGTTAAGGTGCTCGCCCTGACCAAGGTCTGACTGGGGTCGTGGGCTCGAGCCCCGAGGCATATGTGAAGCGCCTGAATAGAGATTAAGTTCTCTTGGCGCGCTATATAAATGAATTATAAATTTTTTTTATATCAAAAGCCGCCAGATTTTTACAGCCGAATAAGTGTTTTACCTTAATAACTTGTTGTCTGTACTCACTATTGGATGAATCTAAAAGAATGTGCTAAAGAGTAGCGATAAAAGTCATCCAGATATTTCTAGCTCACCTCATCCAGGTCATCGCGGCGCATTACAATTTATTTACGCAAGATTCCTTGGGACCTTGTGCTTTGGATAACTTAGTGGTTCTTTGATTCTTTTTGCGAGGTCTCTTTAAAGCAGTTAATGACAGATGCATTGCATTATATTGCATACTGGTTCCTAAGGATAAATATAGAGACAATACTGAAAAGATTGGTACAACAATTGTATACTGTACTATTCAAATTAGAAACGCGTTAGAAATGGGATCTGAAGTTTTGAAGGTTTCCATTTTAAAGGAAAGTGTTACAAACGATTAGGCATACGACGTCTAACCCGAAAGTAAACCGGAAGCAAAATAGTACACAAACAAAATGTACCGTTATCTGCATCATATGCGAATTGCATCCCAACTTGCTGAACCTTGGTACATCAAGTTACAGTCGTCTCTCGTTTATCGCAGTTAATCAGTTCCAGAATCTGCCGTGATAGGTGCATTTCCGCAAAGTAAGATTCTTTATTTATAAATAAAGTATTTTCGTAACTACAGCATAGAAAACGAGTTCACGACCCTCTAATTTAGTTTTAACGTTATTAAAGCCTTCTGGACATTAAATAACACCATTTTAGTCACCATTGCACCCGTATTACCCTATACATTAGACAAAGTAAAGGATAATAAGACGTATTAGACGTTACAAATATCATATTATTAGCGTAAATTTAATAACACACACACATACACACGCAGTTTATACACACAACCACTAACTTATGAAAATAGTGCAATTTGTTCGATGATGAAGAGGTGTACTGCAAGTCAAAGAAGAGCAAGGTTACTGCTCTCAATAAGGCTGCATATGAAGTTGAAGGATTTGTGGGGGTGTTCGAATACATACACTAACAGCCCGTACGTACAGTACATTTAATTTTAATTGTGATGCAAGGGTGTGTAATTGACTCAAGACAACCGAGCGAACGCTGTATCATTTTCACCATCTTGATCAAATTTTTAATGAAGATATTTGAAAAACCACGCTAGAGTGAACCCGCGAAAGTCAAAGTGGCGAGGTACGACTGTACATGTTTGCAACTTGTTGAGGTATCTGCTTGTCACTTTTCAGCAGCTTCATTTACAGTGTGTCTTTGGACCTAATAAATTCCGTAGCTCAGTTGATACTGCATCGATTACCGTGAAACTTCAAATGTGAATTCAGTTTTGCTTGTATATCACTTCCACCCTTAATTTCTGTTGAGCCTTATCGGCCAGGACTCTTGTCCAGTCCAGGACTGCTTGCAGTGGAACTCGGACCTACGACCTGGGTCGCGAAGCCTATTGTCTACGGGCTTAGACTCGTGGTATTGGGATCATTTCCAAGTAGTACAAGCCTTTTATGCCACGCCTCAAACAGAGGTCACCGAAATAGTTTAGAAGCTAAACAAGGTCGGATTGTCCGGAATAGCCGGTCGGAAGCCGGAGTGGCCGAAGCGATTGGTGGCCATCGGGCTTACTACTATCACAGCGGCGGCCCAACTTTGTCCTGTCATTGGAATGCTCGCTCAGTGTGTAATAAACCCGTACTAGTTCATGAGATGATTATTGATGGTGATCTTGACCTACTCGCTTTGACCAGGACCTGGTGAAAATCGACAAACAGGCTCAAATTATAACCGACGTCACCGACGGTGCTCGTCCTTTCATACCCCGAACGATCAACGAAAACTTGAGGAGTCTACATGTTATATTACATATTAGGAGTCTACATATTATAGTCATACATAGTCATAGTCATACATAGCCGCTCGTTCCTCCTTCCCGTTACAAAGCATCGTTGGCGAATCGTTTACCCTCGAAGCTCCTGCTCTTTCGAATAATAATAATAATAATAATGCACTTGATAAAGCGCCCTCAGAGAACTTAATCTCTCTCTAGGCGCTTTACATTTGCTGCAAAGGGAAATGCAATTAAATGGTGAGTAAAATCATGCTTGATAAACAAACAAAATTAATAACATGGTTAGGGGTGACATGCACAGGGTCAGCATGCAAATGTGGTTAGTGACAGCATGCACAGTGTCAGCACGCATAAGCACATCAAGGACGAATCACAGGGACCCACTAAATGCTGTCCTAAATAGGTGTTTTTAAATTCGTTTTAAATGTGGTCAGGTCAGGGGATGTTCTGAAGCAGGTCGGGAGGGAGTTCCAGGCTTTGGGAGCATACGAACTAAATGCACGGTCTCCAAAGGATTTGAGGTTTGTACGGGGTATTTTTAGACTGTTGGATTCCGAAAAGCAGGTGGTACGATGCCTGGCCTGGTGGGGGAGTCAATCTGAAAGATAGGATGGAGCCAAAGAATGAAGTGACCTAAAAGTGAGCGACAAAACCTTGAAGTCGATCCGTTGCTTGACTGGTAGCTAGTGTAGGTCGGCGAGAAGTGGTGTGATGTGGCAACTGCGACGCTCACGACAGACGAGCCTAGCTGCAGAGTTTTGCAACAGCTGTAAGCACATGATTGCACATGCCGGTAGGCCAGCACACAGTGAGTTACAGAAGTCAAGACGGGATGTCACGAATGCATGGACCAACTTAGATGTGATATGCTTATCTAAACAAGCCCGAATTTTAGCAATGTTGTGTAGCTTAAAGTAGGCAGACTTGACTGTGGAGCTGATGTGGTCATCTAGTGAAAGGTCACTTAGGAATGTGACACATAGATTTCGTGCAGATTCAACAGGAGAAATGCTGGCAAAGCCGATTTTGAGCATTAGCCGTTTCAATTTCTGAATCACACTTGCTTTGCCCATGTTTCTTAATTTAATTCAAGCAGTGTGTAGACCAATCAAGCAGTGTGTAGACTTCAAGGTTCTCCCACTCACATTTAGGTCCCTTCATTATATGGCTCCAGCCTACCTATCATATCTATTCCTACATCAGGCCAAGAATCGTACCCCCTGCTGACACGAATCAGTTAGCCATACCGAGCATCAGAACCTTTGGGAACCGTGCCTTTAGTTGGTATGGTCCCAAAGTCTGGAACTCACTACCGATGCACTTCACAACGTCCCCAGGCATTTAAAAAAGAAGCTTACAAAACACACCTATTTATTACAGCATTTAGTGAGTCTTTGTGATTTGTCCTTCGGGTGCATAGGCCTGCTTGCACTGTGCCTGCTGCTTGCTAATGTTGCTACCAATCATTTGGTAATTATAACTTTTACTTTTACTTAGGACTACCTTAATATCAACCCATGTAATAAGATAGATCAGTCTGTCCGTAAGCCAGTCAGTCACCGACGGCATGTATATATTGTGCCTTAGATTTGATATTTACAGTAATCACATCCTACCAATGGCATCGTCATATCTATGACATCATATCTACACGTCTTGTATCCGGCGGCTATCTGCTACTTCTTTACCGTCGTCGTTCTTGTCTGTACTATCTGGAGATTGATAACTATGCAGAAATTCACCGAGTTTCAGCAAAGGTATGCATTGGCTACTCGAGAATCTCGAATTGGCAATGCCTAGCAATTTCTTAGTAACATGCTGGGATTGTACACCAATGATGGGTGTCAAAACAAGAGGGAAAACTATGAGGCAATTTGCATATACAGCTGTAAGATGCACTCTCACAGTAAAAATGCTACAACTTCACAGGTCTATTAAGTTGACAGGGTAATTCAAAGGGTGCCAGTGGACATTCAAGCCTGTCTTCCAAAGCAAAGTTCAAGTTTCTCATGATTTTTCACAGGTGAAAGCTACTATCCACACAAACGCACGCGCACAATGTATGAGTGTACATACATAGCTGAGCTGGTAGCCTTATCAATTTGGCGTAGCCCCACCCCATAAGAACACCATAGGCAAGCATGTGCACACTAGCAGCCATACATTTTGCCACATCCACCTCCAGTATGGCTACCGTCTGATCAACTATGGCTGAAGGCAGTTTTAAAATCTACCCGGAGGTTCGAAGCAAGTGAAATTGATGCCAAAATAGACAAAACAGCCCAGCACAGAATTTATTTAGTTGAACAACATACGAGAGGGCAGAAGCAGTGTAATTATAGTAGAATATGGCCCTTGACTTAAACTGTGGAGCCCCGTTTAAAGTTTTTTGCTACGATATCTGTTGTCTCGATTCTGCTTTGCACAATTTCTTTCAATCCTTGCCTCGTTGCCATTTGTTTGCCACTTACATGATAGTCCTTGTAATACAGCTCGACTGCTAAATATTTTTTGTTACTTGGGATTAAAGCTTTTTGCTACTGACTGTGAATCAAGATCACTTTAGTTGGGATTTTCTATAAAAAAAGGTCCAGCACACATACGTTTGCTCGGGTACACACATACGAACACACGAACACACACACACACACACACACACACAAATACACAAAAGGCACGCATGTCTAGCCAACACTTGATGAATCTACAAGAAGATTTCTGCTTGCAGCAGAGCAGTGCAAGAGCGCATGGCGTTACAGACACTTAAGAATCATTCAAGTTATGACGAGTCTTTGAAGTTTCAGACGTTTAATAAGCACTATCCTTACGTACTACAGGCATAGTTTCTACTTTAATATTGACATGCAATAAATTTCATTCTACAAAAGGAATGAGGCTCGCCAGTTTACCCTGTAAATCTCAACATATGGCAAGATGGAAATGGACAAGATATCGCACACACAACAACCTACACCATACTTTGTGCACACATTTCAGTTGATAGAACACAGCTAGGTGTCTATTTTTCGTGTGTACGACGACCATCGACATGCTAGACTATTCAGTTGGCTATGCTTTTCGAGATCGAGGCTGCTGGTGACTGGGCAGACCTGATACAGCCGAGTGTTGTCTCATAGAGAACAATAGGACAAATAAAATCATTTCATGTGTCACGCAAGCAGAAATACATGAATTTTCAAGGTAGGATTCTCGTCAGATTGTCTTGCTCTTCATGGAAAAGTCTCGTCATCTTGCTTGTCATGGCAAAGCCTCCTAAAAGCACAGTGTCTTATCGGGTGGCACGATTAACAACCAAGTTCTAATCTTTGTAGATTCTACTGCAAACACCAAGAATTCGAAAGTGACCCGCAGTCATCTGAAAGTGAGCTGCTTTCGTTCACTGGTAAAATTTTGATTGATGTTGCCACTGCCACCAAGTGACCATCTAGCAGATGCGTCGGCCGAGCGATTAGGATATTACCACTGCTTCTTATGCTCGTCCATGCTCACACCACCTGTAAGGAAAAGCTATCCACATATACTAACCACAAACACAAACACACACACACACACATATAGCGAGCCACTGGTCGTCGCGAGAATAATAAGGTCTTAGACATAGAGGTCGAGCCGAGAGATGAAGCACACGCCCCCCCCCAAGGCAGCTCTCGTAGTCCCACGCATCTGTGCCCACAGTCGAATCCCCAGACCAGCTGTCCTGCCTCAATCCGGCTTGAACAAGCCTGTGCCAAGTGTAATGACAACAATAGCAACAATAGTCGTTTGTATAGCACCCCAAGAGAGCTACATTTCTATACCAGGCGCTTTACAACTCGCTGCAAAATCAATACCTTTGGGGTTGGGGATATGCACGGTATCGAGTGTGCAAAAGCAAAAACGTATCACGCTTAAGCCACCATGGAAAAGCAAACACGACTGCACTCATGGCCACAGGTTAGTGAGAACTACGGCTAGCAAACGGCACTGGATTATGCACAGGTATGTACACAACGCACACCGGAACAAAAAAGACAAGTTCACAGGCTCAAAAGGAAAGCTGACCCAAACACATGTATCGTTAGGTGAGACTTGAAACATGTCATACAAAATTCACATTGCAGGGCAGCCATTGCTCACTGAAAACCACTATCTCCAGCCAAGCCAAGGTTGAAAGAAACCGCACTTGTCCAAGATGCACACAAAGAGGAGGAGCAGACACTTCCACCACACCTTGGACTTTTCGATGCTGCAAGATGGCGACATAACACAGTCCAGAATGCCATATGTATAGCAGAAAACGACAAGGGCTCCACAGTGCCTTTAGAAGCAGAAGGTCAGTAACTATACACCCCACAGATCATAAGCCGTGTACAATTTGATATGAATAACCTCCAAAACGCGTTGCTTAAGCTACAGAACCTCGAGGTGCACCAAGCACCAAAAAGAACGACCATATTGTAAAAACGTAAAACGTGGCTGAACCGGCAGCTGCATTCGCACAGTCCTGTAAAGCACCGGGAGATGCTGTAGCGCTTAAAATAAAGAAGAATATGTTACATTGTCTTCTAGAGTTGTATCCAGGTGCACAGTGTTCGAGAAAGACCACAAGTTCAAGTCTTGATAGCTAATCCTTTTCAGTAACAGTCACACAATACCAGTCCAGGTGGAAGCAGCGCTAACTGCTTAACGCTTAACTTAACCTTCCACCGAGATACAATTAGCACTTAAGTCGCACACAAGCTTACAGAAACCGTCCGTGGTCAGGTGATGCCGCTAAGTAAGGTTATTCGCTAGCTGCCTTGATAACATCCAAAATAGTGGGCAGCACCTGAAATCAAGGCCCACAGAACCTGCTCTGGTATGGTCTGCAATTATTACTCAAGTGAGAAAAATAAACTAAGTTTGGGCCACTGTGACAACCTCGGTGCTGCAGGTTGGCTAGGTAGCCATACATCGACAGTAGCAACCTAAAAGTAGAGCTGCAATCGCACGAAGAACTGTAAACCAGTCACGTCTGGCATCGTCCGTGAGCCTAGCAATGCAATCTCACACCGGGGTCGCGACGGCGCATAACTTCTGTTTGATGTGAAACTTAGTCACAGCAGGCCATCAGACCTGGCCGAATGCATTCGTCGATGGGCGTATCATTGTGACGAGATAGTGCACAATGTTCTTTTAGTTCAGTTGCAGGCAGCAATTGCGACATGGGCCCCGAAAAATAGGCGATCTTCAATAGATCGATTCCCCAAGTGAATTAATGCTGAGGCGCTGCCTCTCCGAGACGATGGAGTAAATGGAGAGAATAGTTAGGGTAAGAGTATAACTCATAACCGAAGCAAGGTCAAAGTGCAAGGAGCACAAGACCTCCTCTGCAGGACCACCACTGGACAGTCACATCAACAGAAAAACATTGTTTCAATAGCCCAAAATCATAGTCAAATGCTGGTGATCTAGATGTCCCATGACAGGTTGACCTTTCGGCAAACCTAGCCCAGAGGCCATCAACGCAGCATCAGTCACACAAATATTCTCTCTTTTTCGCTGTACCTCTCCTTACTATCCTCTTATTTTTCCCTCTTCCCTTTACATTTACAGAATAATAATGGCATTGTATGGCGCTGGATAGCTAAGAATTTCACAAGCTTCTTCATGCAAAATAATTTGGACTTGTGCAGACTGACCATAAGCTTCTAAGAGACTGGAGGAGAAAGGAGGAGGAGGAGGAGGAGTAGTGACTACTACTTATTATGATTTAATCACACTAATTAATTAAGCCAGATTTTGCATTTAGTCACTCCTACAGCACAGAAATATAATCGATTTGCATATCGAAGGCTAGCTTGACCGAACAGTCACTAATTACTTTCAATTTTCAAGAACTTTCTTGATTTGGGACTCATCAACATTCCAGCATGGCATAGTCCAAAGGTGCACTGCACCAATGGGGGACTGAGTGCTGAGACTGGAAAAGACATACAGTATATTGCCAAGTCTTGAAAATGTGCATAGGAAGAGAAAGTAGAGGCACCACTTCCTCTTGTAGCCAATGAATGACGCCAGCCTTAAAAACCGGTGAATTATCAGGACTGCACGCTTTTCTTTTTCTCCACACAGTTTACATATAAGTGTGGCTATCAGTGAGCCAGAATTTGAACCAGAATATGTCCTCGATGGTCTTCACACCTATGCTTAAGGCAAACCAGCCATACATTCCTCGAGTTCAGTCCACCGAAAGTACCGTGAATGCATTCTTGGGGGGGGGGGGCGTAAAACAACCTCCCAGGGACACACTTGGTCATTGTGCCCTGCAGAACACACTGTCACAGTCTCAGTCTGGGCTACTCTTCAAGTGCCAGTGCTGGGAAAACTTAGCGAACAGTGATATGAGGAGAACGCAAGATCTGGAGGAGGACAATCAGCCAGCCCTCGATGCTATGCACAGTGGCTTGTTGACACGCCGTGCCAAAAAAGATGACAGAGAGCAAAGGTCGACCGATTGAACTGCCTAATTAATTTAATAGCAGCAGATGAGCCTTAGTGGCTATAACCCAGCTGCAGCAGCAACAAAAATGGCCTGCTGCAAGACTCGAACTCCCAGCAAGCAGCCTGGATCGTGAAGTGCACGCATCTTACCTACCGCTGGGCCCTATGATCGCTCACATGCCAGAAAGCGCCACGTGGTGCAATGCTCCATATGCTACTTAATATCGCTCAGGTGCAGGGGTCACATACGCATGCATCAGTCTCAGCTCCTGAGCTTCAGCACAACTGCAGCGCTGAACCATGGCCATTGGCAACCGGAGCAGCACTGACTGCGATTGACTGGCAGAGCATCGTGGAGTCTTACCTGGTCCAAGAGCAACCAGAAGCAGCAGTCCACCTACGACGCTGAGCGTCTGGAAGAAGTCGTACTTTAAAAAGTCGCGCATTGGTCGACCAGGAGCATATGACCACCACGGGTTTTTGTAGAAGTTGAACGCCGTCATTCCAAGCACGAGAACGAGAGCAGACAATTTCGTCTTGTAGCCTTCAAAATAACAACAGCTCGTGGCAAAAACATGTGCCAAGCCACTACCATCGGCAAAGCCATTTCGATACAGCTCGAGGTGAGCAAAAGCACCGAGTTGTACACGCTCAGATTTAAACAGAAACCACAGCAAAGATTCAACGCACACCAGCAGAGACTTGAACAGCAGCAAGGAAGCTAAAGCAAGGATTGAGCTCAATCCTTTCTTTAGAAGAATAAACATTCAGGGCCATGCCAGCATCACTGCAGAGACCATAGAGGAGCTATTAGCACTGAAACAGCGATTTATTGAGTTTAAAAGGACTGGTCTCTGGTGGCCGACCACATTCACATTTAGTATTGCAGCTCTGCGCACGGTCGAACTAAGGGCAAGGGGAATATGCTCACCAGAGCTTCAGTGAACTTGATTTTGTCCTGTGTGCTTTGCTTGCCTGTGCATTGATTCAGTACATGTTACTAACCATGGGTCCGGCTAACCAACGGCCTTGATTAGTGTCGTCTGGTGGCATTTTGCATGCTTGTCTAAACATGATACTCGGATGCATTTGACTTCTAGCCTAATATTGTTTACTTATAATTAACTATTTATTATTGCTTAACTTAAAGAAACTTGTAAAACGATAAACAAGAATTCATTTCTCTTAGAGTGCTATAAAAAAGACATTATGATTACTATTATTATTAGCTAGACATGCAATTGCACTTAAAATATACACAGCATTCGGAAAAATATAGTTTCATCAAGATTATTTATTTACGAAGAAGTGGTGTAGGGTGGGGTCCATCCAACGTGGAATCTTATTAAACGAGGACACAGCTGCTTTAATCAGCAAAGAACTTCCTAACAGCTTAGTGCCCACTTAAGGCATAGCTGATGCAGAGCTTGTAGAAGAGTCTTTGGTGGCTCTGCCGAAAGCTAAGCACATCCAGGCATCGTTTGCTGCCCAGACATCAGAATTGAGCACACGACAAAAGGCAGCACGGCAGCCGATTTCTGATCGCCGAAACCCATCCAGGAGAAGGTCTCTAGCGAAGCCGCACGGGTGAAGATTTTGCAATCGGCAATCTTTTTTGACGGGGAGAGAACCGAGTCTCGAAAGCAGACATCTAGAGCAGCATAAACCCGAGGCTGCAGGATAATTTTCCACTTGAATCTTAATGGTTATGCTCTCAGTCCCACGGCTCTGCAATATCGATTGCATATTGCTGCACATTGCTGATCGTATGAGTAGTAAGAAAGGCTTCAATGCCGTGGCATGCATCCCAGAGCCCGAAATAGAAGGATCGTGGCTCGGAATTTGAAGTTAGTGGAGTGGCTGTGCACCAAAACACACAGGGGTTGCATATTAACTGCATAGATCCTATTGCAGTGGCAGGAAGACCTGCAAGTTATGTGTTATAGAAGTCTAGATGGGATGTCATAAATGCATAGACCAGCTTGGCTGTAGTAACCTGATCTAAGCAAGCAAAACAAGTAATGTAGCTGAAATTTGACAGCTGAGCTGAATTGGTCGTCCAGTGAAAGGTCATTTATGTCATCAGATCTCAGGCAGCTGCCCGTGGTAGCCGCTAAGTGAAGGTAAAAAGCAAAGCGATGCTAGAACAAACCAGAGACGGGTCCTAAACAGGAATGTCCTATGCAAAGCAGACAACGACTAGCCAGCTCCCACCAATGCGGGCAAACCGTTCAACAAAATGCATTCAGTGAGCAAAGCTTTCAGCCACGCTTGCATAGTGCGAGAGCATCTGCATTCTATCAAGCATTGAAGAGATAGTCATGAGAAGTTAATTAACACTCAGACCACCTTGCCTATCGACGTCCATCATAGTCCATCATCCATCAATAAGTAAGATAACTCGCTGCCGACAGACAAATAAGACAACAACCTTACAGAACTTCAGCCGGTTACAGCTAGCTTCTAGGCTAACTCGACGTCCATCATAGCTAACAATAAGTTAGATAACTCGCTGCCGACAGACAGATAAGACAACAACCTTACAGAACTTCAGCCGGTTACAGCTAGCCTCAAGGCTTAGCTCGCAGGGCCTGACACACAGACGGACAATACGTTGCGGTATTTCTGAACTATGGAGGCATTTGATCACAAAAAAGGAGCAATCGCTATAACCAGTATATACACAAGGTCTTTTCTAATGAGGTAATATAGGCTCTTCCAGGCTCACCAAACATTCGAATGTGGGCCCTAATAAGGAGGAGGAGAAGTTATACCCTTTTTCCATCTGTTCGTGACAAGTTTCAAAGAGGGCCACCATTTGAAAGTCTGCTTGGCAGCAGTCAATAATAACACCAGTTTTACTAGTATTATATAACATTCCATCGGTGGCTGCTTAGTTTCGAAAACTGTGCAACAAACTAGTGAACAGCTTGCTCTACCGGTAGTTAGTAATGTTTCAGGCAATGTCTTTCATAAACCACATGGCGACACAAATAATGCAATTCCTCTCGGAACAAATTCAGTCCAAAGACACACAGACAATATAACTGACAATGCAGAGGGTCACCGAGTAGCATACAAGTTAAGAAAACACTGCTTTACTCACACAGTTAGCGAGTCTCTGCTTCTTGCTCGCACACACTTTATATACTAGATGAAAGACTGGCTTACGAATTATAACAATATTACAACAAACTTGACCCCACAGTTTTAAAAACCTCCCAGCCGACTGGTCAAAAAGGAAAATTTCTAACCATTATGTTGCTATGTGGATGCCGAGCTGGTTTGGTCTAGCGGTTAAGGTGCTCGCCCTGACCAAGGTCTGACTGAGGTCGTGGGCTCGAGCCCCGAGGCATATGTGAAGCGCCTGAATGGAGATTAAGTTCCCTTGGGGGCGCTATATAAATGAATTATATTTATAATTATATATCGCAGCTAAGAAGCTTCTGGTAAGCTGTTCCGGTGTTCTATTTTGTGCAACACTTCCTTCAAGCAGTCATCGGCTCAAAACAACAAAACTCCTTACATTTCGAGATAGTATGTGCATGTAAGACTCCTTTCAGTTGACCGTAATCAGATATTGGGTAGCTGGTATCAGTAAATAAATACATAGCACCAAAATTTACATAACAGCAGAAGTTGTAATACATAAGTTTTAAGACTTGCAAATTGCCTGTATTTAGACTTGGAAAAAGTGGTGACTACCTATCATGAATTACTAACAGATGTTTCATTAGCTGTGATGCTTTTTGGATTTAGTTGTTTCATTGTTGTCCAAATTATTTCATGGAAAACGTGCAAGTGGGTGTGCCGACTTTACAAGCTACATTAAGTGGCACCAGCAGTATTTTAGGCAGACCACGGTGGCTGCAAGCAAAAAGAAGAGTTCAGGATTCACGGATCAAGTCCAATGAGGTTCATAACTTCTAGGCTCAGCACGTCATACAATCAAGGCAAATTTTCCTAGAAAGAAGCTACAAAGGCAACCCGTGCAAATCGAATGCTGTTTGCATAAATAAGGCAATGCATAGCAACAATCGACAAGGTTTCTAGGTTGCACGATTCGATCGAGCTTACCGAGTACTATAGCAATCATGAGCAAAATCCCAATCACGTTCTGGAGCACCTGCCCCAGCGAGGCTTCAAATCGCAAAAGGTTGATGAACATGAGGACTAAAAGCAGCCGCCCACCGAGCTGCATGTACTTCTTAGGTGTGTTGTCTCCTGAGCTGGGTAGGCCAGCAAACAGGCTTTTGCCCTCCACTCTTGACTCGGCAAGCAGCAGTATGACACCACCACATAGTGACAGGTTTCTATGCAACGATTTGAACAACAAAATCCACCAATACTCGATTGACACGGTTTTTGTACAGCAACAAGACACAAGACTCCTGCAGGCTGATCGGGTGCTTCTACATGCTTCACAGGTGCAGGGGGTTTATGATATCTATGGAACCGGTGGCTAAACATGCAAACTAATGCTGAAAAAAGCAGAAAGGCAAGATTCCAGGAGCAATACTATCATTACAAGAGCTTGCCTTGTAAGCAAACTAAGACAGGATGTGAAGACGAATGAATACAAATCTAGTTCTAGGATTTAGGGCAAGGCAAGATAGTATGCTATAAAAACCACCTTCAAGTGCCATTAAGTATGAAGTACCTTGTAAGAGGACCGGGAAATTAAGTAGATGCGATGTAACCACTACCAGATCATAGGCACACCGAGGTCAATGCACTTCGAATGCAGTCACTGCATTGAGGTTCGGAAATTATTAGCAACCAGAGCTTGCCCATCATTAAATAAAACCTATATAACATCCATATGAATTCAGGCAGTAGTCCGGGATTCGGCTCAACCAAATAAGTGGTCATGGAAGCCAGGCTTTAAGCCTGTCTTAAAAGCTCTACAACGAAATCAAGGCAGGTCAATCGGTAGACCACTGGCCGGGAAACATAAGTCGTTGGATCGATCCCTGCTCGAGGTAAGATTTTTCTGCTCTCAACCCTGCGTCAAGCAGATGCTGTCGTTCTTGATTTAAGATACTTTATTTCTCCAGTACGGCCATACCTAACAACGACTAGGCGGTGATCGGTGAAACACAATGAGCTATTAAGCATGTACTTAAAAGGCTGGCTGATGTGAAACTTATCCCACAGCAGAGCAAATGCAGTTTTCCTGTCCTATGGATCCACCAATCAGGCTCCACAATCAACCAGAGAGCTGCCTCTTTACCAGCTTGATAAGAATGCACGTTGGCATTCAAGTGCCTTTCAAGCGTTCCAAGAAGGCCATACTTCTGCACTCATAACACTTTGGCAAAGCTTTACAACACTGCATAGCTCCAGTTTTAAGCCATGCCCTGGCACATGGCATAGAGAGATCAATCGGACATGTACAAAAACACTGCAGTGGGCTGAGATGACACTTAGTCAGATCAATATTGAGGCAAAGGCTATTGTTTTTGGAATATGGAGATTTCCTATCGTTACCTTAGTGGATGCTCATTTATGATTTACATAAATCATTAGCCACTGCTAGGATTTTTCCGGAATGGGAAGGCTACCACATTGATGATTTCACTCCATATATTGCATAGTAGCTTGAAGTTGGAGACTAATGATGGGGGATTATGATGGAAGCTACAGGTGCCCAGATAGTTAACGTCGGCTACATTTGCAAATCATGAAACCAATTCTTGTTCTATGCCTCTGGGTCCTGCTCGACCGATGAGGTGCATAGAACTGTTGCGGTTCGCCAAAACAAGTATTCAAAATATGACCCTGGTTAGCAGTTAAGTCTATTGCTCTCTGAAAAAGTCGTTGTAAAGCAACTCGTTAAAAAGCTGATCTTGAATCACGAGAATCAGACACCCTTCCGTCTGATCTCCCTTCTGCATATCTTATCCAAGACATTTGCAAGAGTGGTGGCCCAGCAACTGACCGATTACATCGATACATCTGATCTTGCTAGCAAGTTCCAATAAGGATTAGGAACTCACCACTCTAAGAAAACTACTCTGCTTCATGTTAGCACTGATGTTCAGAACAAAGCTGGTCAGGGTGGAGACTTTCTGCAGCTACTTCTGAATCCACCAGGAGCATTTAGCAATATTGATTACCAAATCTTTCCTGAGCACCTCTCCACACTCATCGGTATCACTGGCACAGTGCTAATCAAGAGAGGTCTTAACTCAGTTACTGGTGTCCGAGTGCAGAAGTAAACGGCTGTCGGTCATCAAGAGAGCCCTTACAGTATAAGGTACCTCAGGGTATGGTCTTAGGCCCCCTACTCTTCACTATCGATACTCTCCCGCTGGCTATTATCATTGCCAAGCACAATCTTGGCTTTAATTTCTTTCTATGTCGATGCCATCCAGCCCTAAATATTCGTCAACTGTTCTAAGCATTGCTCCATATCTGATTCACTCCAGTCCTTTACTGCCTGCATCGCCGACATTCGTGTTTGGATGGCGACAAACTTCCTGAAGATCTGCGATGACGAGAACAACCTAACAATACTGGGGTAAAATATGGTCAACCCAAAGTTGGAGGACATTACCCTGAAGATTGGTTCAGCTAGCATCACTACCGTGACGTCTGACTGTAATTTAGGCAGACTTTCCAAAACGACTTGGGTTAGCCCATTTTCTCCACTGTCAATTCGGCCTCCTTTCAGCTAGGGAATACCACAAAAAACAGGGCCTGCTTGCATCATAACCACGACTGTCAAACCAGTTCAAGCTTTTTAACATAGTGTCTGGATTATTTAAATTCTCTTTATTCAGGACTCAGGGCATGTGTCCTCAATCATCGGCGACTGGGGCAACTCAGCAGCTCGGCTGGTGTCGAAACAGCATAGTTGCAATATCACACCACTGTCGTCTGAGCTTCACTAGCTCTGTATCAAGCATCGAATCAATTTCAAGATCCTCTGACTGGCTTACAGGATATTTCACTCACTTGTACCAGCCTACCTATCCGGTCTCCTTGCTCCTCCAGTGTGCCATCGCACCACCTGTTGCTCGGTCTCTAGTCATCTTGCCATAACACTCAAAAAACTGAAATCTATTAGTGACTGAGCCTTCAGCTCGTATACATCGAAAGTCTGGAGCTCACCTCCCACTACGATCACTACCTGTGATGACCTTGCATCGTCAAAATCATAGCCACAGAAGCATCTGTTCAGCTCACATTTCCCTTGCCTCTCCGAGCTTGAATTATTTTGTGTCAGTCTGATCTGCGTGCTTTCCTGTACACGAACCAAACTACATCCTATAGAGACCGTAGCTTTAATTTTGCATGCTCCCTAAGCATGGATTAACATCAGATTGACTTCACGACATCTCCTGACTTGACAAAATTTAAAAAGATGCTTACAATGCAGCTTTCTTTCATAGCATTGCTGGATCTGCATGACTAGTCCTCTGTGTGCTTATTCATGCCGACCCTTCGCATGTTACTACTCACCATTTTGGCATGTGTCCCATACAGCATATCTAGCATGCCTAGAAAAAGATTAAGTTCTATGTGAGTGCTATACAAATGTCTTATTATTAATCACATTGTTGATATTATTCAGAGTATGCTACTAGCTCTAGAGGTCTTACTAATGGGTAGCCATACGTGTCTTCACGCTTGCTTTAGCATGCTGGCCTAAGCATGATGGTCATTCGCTTTTGTATGCTTAATACCATGCATGTAGCTAACCCCATGAGTAATGATTCTTCAGCAATAAAAATAAAGCATCTGGATAGGGATAAGTGAGTGCAGAGCTGGTGGCAAAACCGACTGTATGGGTTGAAATGCTCTCCGAGACTTTACTCATAAATCAGAACAAATCGTCCACACAAGAGAAGCTGAAGCACTCTAAAGGGCGCATGGTTGAGTTGACGTCACTCGAGGGCTGCATGCTGTCGGAAGCAAGGTGGCCATTCTACTCAAGCTAGAGCTCTTGATTAAGCCTGCATTGCCAACATGAAAAGGATGGCAAAGGAGCCGCATCTAGTGGCCACGCACACATGCAGCAAGCTAGAGGATGCAGCTGGGAATGTCCTGCTGACAGCCCAAGTTGCTCATTCAAGAACAGCCGGATAACAAACCGGGACAACGAATCCTGTGATGGTAGCTGTATTTGCCGAGCCAGCCTGCTGGCACACGTAGGCACTGTGATCTTGGTTATCAACATATATTAATCCCCAGTCTAATCGCATGTCCTTGCACTGCCGAACCGGTTTGGCACATGGGTAAGGTGCATGCCTTTAACGACCAAGGTCGCAGACTCGGGCTGTGCGGCATATGTAGAATGCTTAGATAGAGATTGAGTTCTCACAGGGAACTATACATATGAATAGTTAATGATTACTTACATTTGCACTGGCCAATAGAAAAGTGGCCAGCAGCATACGATACATTAAGCACACAACATAGACCAAGTGCACGATGCAAAAGCTTTGGAACGAAATGCAAGTCGACCGTGACAGAACCGGGTTTAACAGATGTTAACCGGGTTTAACAGAGAAGTAATAATGTGTACACACAAAGGTAATGTGTACACACAAAGGTAATGCATACATACACTCAAAGTTGCAGGTTCTCGAAGTGGCATATTCAAGGATACACACGTCTTCTTCTCTTCTGCACCTAGTGATTACGAAACAATCTCACAGGGTCATTAGAGTGAGCAGGCTAGTGAGTGCGGTACCCTGGGCCACGACGATGGTTCCTCTTAGACAAGGACCACAGCTCCATGGGTTTCATAAAACATTCCAAAAAGGCTAGGATGAAGGCAAGCTACTTCCACAAACTTGTATTTTTTTTGCACAGAGTCAGTGCTCAAACTGAAGGATGGTTGCACATGCATACTAGACTAAGAAAATACGATGCCTCTTCAGGATTGAAGTCTAGTATAGCATGCCAGTCATTTGTGTAGTTCCACAACGGTCTGTTCTGGGCCCTTTACTGTCCTCCAATTATATGTAGCCTTTGAACAAAGTAATTAGTACCCATAGCAACAGCTGACTATTCCTACACTGATGAAATTCAGCTGTGCTTATCATTCAAACCATAAGAATCATGCTGCTGTCATTGATGGAGTGAATGCATGCTTTCAGATATTTGGACCTGTAAGTATTAAGATAATTTTCATAAGCTAAACGATGATAAAACCGAACTCACAGGAGTGTCTCCATTAGAAACTCTGTAAAACCATATGCTTGTGGCTGGAATAAGTGACATTTCTCTCCTAATAGAGGGGCCATACTAATTCACGTATGCAGGGCTTAGCTATAGAGCTGTGCACCAATTTTAAGCATCTGATTGCAGATGCAGGAAGACCTGCAAGCGAGTGAGTGACAAGAAGTCCAGGCGGGGAGTCAAAAGTGCATGTACCACCTTGGCTGTGACATCCTCATCTAAGCGAGCCAGGAATTTTAGCATTGCTTTATAGCTGAAAGTAGACATAGTTGAATGCCATGCTGATGTCGAGATAGAGATGATACTGATCAAGATAATGATGGAATAATCCAGTGAAAGCTCATTTTAGAGCAGAACACCAAGATTCCCTGCAGAGGCTACACAAGCTATGATGGGCGAGCTCATTTTGACACTAAAGCTTTCCAGTTTCTGATTAACGCTAAGTTCACCCATAACAAGTACGTTGATTTTAGTCATTCAATTTTGAAAAAATTGCTGACATTCAAGAACGAATTTCAGCAATACGTATGTGGGGAATTTCAAGAGTTTAAGGTGCCAGAAGGCCGGAAAGGATCAAGGAATCTGTACAGCTGTGTGTCATCTGCATAAAAATGAGAGCCTCAACAGTGCTTGGCGATGACATAGGCAAGAGGGAAAGTATCAATTTATACATCTATACAGGACCATTGCAGGCTGATGAAAATAGCACTGTGCGTAAAGAAAGGTGCACCACCAAATAAATACCTGTCACGTGCATGCAATTGTAAGTGCTTAAACTCACTCATGTGTCTATAAAGCATGGCCAAGGCTCGCTCCCCTCTAGAAAAAAGGGGCTTGCAGCAATATCCAGCTGAAGCGCATCTAAATAAAACTCGGCAGAAGATCACTGTGGTCTCCTACCTGCTAAGGTACTTTACGTCCCACCAAACACTGTAGGCTACCATCTACAACGGAGAAGCACTGCTGAAAGCTCGTGATGTGCGAATTCAGATGGCTGACATTGATGCAGGCACAAATTAGTGAGCCATACCTGAAGGACTATGACACCAAACAGGAAAGCACATGCAACTGCCACTTGCTTTCGCAGGAGCACCAGCAGGCTGCCACCGAGCTGCATCGTCATGTTGAACAGCACGAACAGAGTGGCAAGAAGCCTGAAAAGGAATGCAAGAAAACAATCAATGGGCTGCCGACCAGTCGGACGAAAATTTATGGGCCGACACTAACTAAATGAATGGAGACATGTCTAGTGCCACAAGATACGATGAACAGCAAAGGAAGTTCATAAATTGAGCCATACTGCCTTTTGACATCAACTGCTACATCTGGTGTAATGCTACTGGAAGGCAGGCTTAAAAATTTTTTTTTTTTAAACACCAATGGCAATTAAAAACCATACGAAAAGCACTGCCAATGCACCTACAAGGAAAAACAGTAGCAGTTCAATCAGAGACCAGTAAATGTAGCTTGGCAAGGCACATAAGATTTGAGTTCTCCGATCAAAATACCATTTAATAAGTTCACAAATGTGAGGAGCAGCCAAATGGAGATCCTTAAGGCATGCATATTAGTGTTCTACTTTCGACCATTAGAACTCCTATGTGGTGGAGCAGGCTGCTACCAAGGTACAAGCCCTGGGATCAGATACTAGGATAGTGTTGCATAGGCCTGAGTGTATCCTCGTAGGTGTATACAGAGATTAGACACGAAAGTCATATATGATGTCGCTAGTGCTTGAAAAGACTGCTTTGCCGTGAAAGCAGTCTATGCTGAGTCTTACAAGGCAGATTTTAAGTAATTTGATTGCCATATTCCTAGCCTGATCGTTGGATCATGACATAATGGTGATGGTGAAACTTGTTATTAAAAATGGCATCGAGCTCATAGCAATAAGTCCTTAGCCATGCAGTATTAGCTATGTCATCAACATGGCAATCTAATAATTTCCAGGAATTACAGTCACCAAAACAAATTTCACACAACTTAATTATAAATCATACAACTACAGAGGATTAAGAGCTTACGTGTTTACCATAGACATAGTCCAGCCCTGCAATCCCTAGGTCCCTGGATTCCCAATAACTCAATTGCTAGGAGCTATTGGTGGGTTCAAGCAACAACTTGGACAGAACTAGCACTGAGATGAGCACGTTAGCCTGACTTGCATACACTGGGCCGTAAGCATTTAACTGGTCTTACGAGTGCATCAATGAGTATACCCTGCTGCCACTTATATCCAAATACCACCACTTCGTTGCAAAGAGCAATCATAGCAATGATCCCTACTGTGATGGCAACTTACAACACAGATTTTTATACCCGGGCCCCATTTCAAGCCAATCGAGTTCATGCTCAACTTTAAATTCATTAAGTACTTACAAAATCAGGTAAATGACAAGCTTCATGACAGGTAAGTAGAGCTGGGCAATTCACAGCAGGCTATCTTGCTTGAGTAAACGCATATCAAACAAATACTTCTGGTTGAATAGTATGGGACAGCAAGAAGAAAACAAAGCGTGAACAGAACATCACAAGCTTTCCCCACCAGCCTCCATCATTGCCTCTGGCTTTCTCAGGAGTCAATACAGTTTATAATCCAACATGGATCATTTAGTTTATCCTACGGTAAATGCAGGTAAATGCAAGAGGAGAGAAAGTCTACCTATGGACATCATGAAACAGCGTCTAATTCCATAAAGCCTCTGAGCACTTAAGCAGGTGACTACACTACAGATAGAGAGGTACGAGGC
Organism: Cristatella mucedo; assembly: GCA_009760855.2. NCBI lineage: Eukaryota > Metazoa > Bryozoa > Phylactolaemata > Cristatellidae > Cristatella > Cristatella mucedo. The sequence goes on from WPIO01000152.1 coordinate 780,774, forward strand.
AAATAGTTCAATTACAGTAGCTTAGAAGTTTGCAAAATCAGAAATCTTAAATGCCTGCCTTAAAGAAGGAATGAACCAAGTGCCGGAATAAAAACATGCAAAGGGGCATCGTCACGCATAGACACTTGGCACTCGATGCAAAATATCTTGTAGGTAGTTTTTCAGCAGCTCACTTTACATTGCAGTGCACCGACTAGGCCGTCAGCAGTTTGAAAGACCAGAAAATTAATCTAGGAAGCCCAACCAACCCAAACTACTGCAAGTATTATTATTATTATTATTATTATTAAGTAAACTTTACAACATAAAACTGCACACGCATTCACAACCCCCTACTAAAGTGATGACAGATGTTAATCAGCAGCTAGGCTTATCTGTCGTGATTGCTGCACCTGCCACATTATAGCACTTTTCACCAACCAGCACTAGCTGCCTGTCGACTTCAACATTCTGCCACTCATTATTAGGTCCCCTTATTCTGTTTGGGCCGACCTTTCGGTCATGCTTCTTTATTAGTTTTAGAATCATTCCACCCACTCTTCTCACTCAAGCCCTTTAGTTGTGCCTTTAACAGCCCTAAAATCCTTTGGAGACTGCGCTTCATATACTCCCACAGCCTGGAACTCACTACCAACTGATGCCACAACATTCCCTTACTTGACGGCATTTAAAATGAAGCTAAAACAAACCACCTGCTCATCAAAAAATGTGCACCATCCATGTGAATAGTCTTTTGGGTACTTGTGCCTGTTGAAATTGTGCATGTTATGGAGAAACCAGCTGATATACTTGCCTTACATGAAAAGTGCCTAGAGAGAGATTTGGTTCTCTCAAGGTTACTACACACACGTATTAATTATTCTTATGGTGAGTATTATGCCACGTATTCACACAAGAGTATTATGCCACGTATTCACACAAGATAAATATAGAAATGTGCAATGTTAGCAGTCTCAGGCAACAGCTTTGCAGAGATTATAACGCTTCAACTTTAATGCTTAAAGGTAGCATGTGACTGAAGGACTATTTTTCTTGCAGCGTTGGTGCTGAAAAAAGAAGTGAATGGGGGGTTCGAATGAATGGTCGTTCATTACCTTAACCCTTGCCAACTATCCGAATGATAGGTTTGAGAACCACAAGATTTGAACCACGTGCAAGTTTACTAGTCTGTCTACACGCTTCTTAGCAAAGGTAGACACTTACACTTAATGAGCAAAGTTTACACTGCCTATGGTATGCAGTGCTCATACATTTCTAAAATAATGTTACAGTGGCCAGCAGGAACATAATGCAAAACTTTGTTTGCTCTTTACAAAGAACGTTTCTATAACCTTAGTAATCTGGGCATGTTGCTTGCTTGACATCTCAGCAACATTACAGGCACAGAATATTTTAGAGTGGCATTTTGTTTGTATGTGTCATGATTAGCTCTACCGTGGTTAGGTAAATGGCAGCAGTGTCACTTTTGATGTTGTCCCAAGACTGACAAAACCACTTTTTCAAGACTGTTGCAATCAAGTCCAGCTTAGGTATTAGCCACGAATCTACAGCATATGGTCAAAAAGTGAGGAGGCTTTTCTCATGAACATTAAAATTGCAAGTCAAATAGAAGTGACGGCAACGATGAAGGCAGCTAAAGAGCCCAGAAAAGGAGTGAAAAAACCACGCCATCTAACATCGATGTCTACAGCAAAAAATTGCACCTTTTGCCGATAGAAACACAGGTTATCAGATGCAGTGTGACTGGCATTACCTTGCTTAATGATTTAATTTCTCTCAAACAGTTGCCTTATTGCAGCCATTTCCTCTCTTATTAGAGATGCATGCTGGGGGCAACAGACCTGCACAATGGCAAAGCCGGTTTCAGGAGCAGTATGACTACATTTGATTTCAGCATCAGTAGGAATAGTTGATAAGCAGAAGAAGGTCCTAACTGTTAGCTAAGATAAGCCGGCATCACTAGGTAAGAAGTTATTAGCTAATGATGGGCTATGAATCAGTCAGCAGATCAGTAGCCAGCCTACAAATAAACTTTTTGAAAGAAATTCAATAAGCGAATACAGCACAATTGAATCAGTATACAATACCATCCAACTCTCCATTGCGAGTCCATATAGGCACGTTGTTCATCCCACTGGAACCACATCCGGATGCCATCCTCAATGAAAGTGCTTACCAAACACAGATGAGCCAAATGTGGCAAGAAGTGCTTGCTCTGTCTCAACACCTGAGTGTGCCAGTAAACGAACAAGCGATTGAGTCAGGTAAGCTCTAAATGAGATCAGTCACGGTACAATACTAGGCATGCATTAGTTTACAACAGCAAGGCTAAGGCAGCAAGTACAAAAACAAGATACAGCAATACAAGCTTACAGTGGCAAGAGATTAGCAAGCATTGCAATCTGGCAAGTTGCAAGTAAGACCAGCCACTCGGGCTCGTGATACACATGTGCACACACAGGCGTGGGTGCATAAACACTCATGTGCCGAACATGCACGCACACACACACACATAACAAATAGCATGGGCACTACTAGCAATGATTGCCTTTGACTACACAAGGCCTTCATGCGAAGTTGCTGATCAAGCCAGGCGAAATGGACCTAAGCCGAAGCTCAGCAACTCAGATGAAGCTTATTTTATGATTTTTGCAAACATTTGACTCCAGGCCATAAATTTCGGTGGCTTCCACGAAGTAGTGTCTGTTGCAATTGACTGAATAAATTCCAAATTCTATTTGGTACTCTAATAAAGCTAACTACAGCAAAGTTAGCAGGAGGTTATGCCCGAGAAATTAGCCCTTGCAATATGAACATACCATTTTTAATGAAAAACCATGGCTACATAGAACAACTGCTGCCATTATGTCTGAACTGCAGTCTGGTTGTCGGCTTTTCATGAGCTTATGCACCAAAATCGTGGCACTAGGCATCAAATCTCCATGGCCATTCCCTTGCCAGGCCTGATCCAACAAAGTCAAGCGAAACACCCGGCGCCTTAAAGGTATGTGAGCTCTCGTTTATGATAAGCCATGCCTACACCAGTGACACAATGAGTCACAAGCACCGAGGCAATCTTGCGATTTGCCCAGACCTGAAAGTCATCAGTACACCCGTGGCTGAATAGGTAAGGTCCAAATGGCAGACAAAGCTGGAGCGCAATTCTGTTTAAACATGCCATAGAATGACCTGTTGCCCAAAAAAAGCATTTCCACATAGCATCCAGATTACAAGAAGAGCTCGGCATTTGAACCTGCCAGACTGAGTTCACATTAAAAAAACTTACAATATAGTTGATTCAGCAGCATCTCCTCTGGAGTAGTAATCAAAATAAGTGCACACATATACACTGTATGTACAGTATCTGATAGGACTTAATTACTCCAAACCTTAAGGCATATGTAAATATAAATCCAGCAAGATGATAAGCCCGAATAAGGATTTTAACATTTACCGGCTAGCCTATCGGAATCCTTAGTGTGCAAAAATACATAACGGCTCATTGCAGTGCAAACAACATTATCACGGCAAACCTGATGCACAAGCTCTTTGTAATCTGGGGGACTAATATAGCAGGTCCTTGAGACTGATGGTGGGGGAGGCCCTGCATACAGAAAGTTATCACGCCGTTCCTAGCTATCGTGATCGCCTTTCACATTCTTGAGAGGTCTCAGAGTAGGGTAGTGTCACCGTCAGAAAGACAAATCCATTGGCAGATCTCTTTATCCGGCACTGCAGCAGGGTACCCAACTGCAGCTCCACACAGGCATGGCTACAGAATCAGATAGTTGCAAGTAAAAAATGTATGCAAGAACTGAACCACGCATCAATTGGCTGGATACACTGAAACACGTCAGTTGAGCAGGCGAAGCTAGTCGCAAGCAATAACCCCGAAGTCGAAGATATTGAAACACGAAAGCGTCTGAGTGGACGTTTATCATAATACCACATGAGTAGCCAATAAAAAGCAGACTAAACCTATTTTTTCCGGAAAAATGTGAACGCTTCATTTTAGCTGCTTCCAGCACTATTTGGTTACACATGCTCCAATATCTAGCGATAAGCCAACACCATGCGCATTCTGTTTGGAATGTGATTGAATCCGGGGAAATTTAGTGTAATCCAAATGCCACTGCCATTCCGGAAAACCCTTTTTCAGCTTCTCGAGAGACCATGTGCAAACCAACAGAGAATCCCGACACAGTAACCTTTCGAGGCAGGCCACTCCCTTAGCGGCTTAACGAATGTAGTCATCCAAATTTGCAAAGAGAAAGTTAAGCAAAGATTATATTCAGTACTGGAAATTGAACATTAACTGGAAATTGAAGGGACATGATAGATACACGAAAAACTAGCGCATCAATATGTCCTTTCAGTCTGAAACAGTAAGCAAAAGCTGGTGGTTTGGTCTTCCGATGCATCTGCAACTGACGGATGATAGGTTTTCTACATTTAGGAAAAATTAAAAGTTTCGGAAGGAGACAGCGTTTCTCCTTACCTGATCTGCAACATCCTCAGCCTTACTTAACAAGCTCGCTCGATCAGGCATATTGACGAGAAACTTGAACGTCAAGCCACGTAGGAGGCGGGCAGACTAACCGGAAGTACCCGGCGTTTCGCTTTCTAACTCACAGGCACAAAAGTACACTTTCCTATACATGTTAAAAACCAGTCATTATTATCGATACAAACTAATTATAAGGTATTTTGATGGGAATTTATTTATATAAAGGATACCAAAGATAGAAACACCGTGTCCATGGTTCGTGCTGTTTCAACATGGCAGCGCCCGTGAACTCGGTTGCGGATGTCAACAGTGTCCGTCGGAGGCTTAGTTTGGCGCTTGGAGAAAAAATGAAACAGTAAGATAATAAGATCTTAAAAAACCTGGTAATGATGATTGTACGTACGTTTTGTTTTTAATTTTGGCCTCCAGGTGCATCGCCGTTATCTGACTCCAAGCCGTACCCTGGCTCCAGCCTGTAGCGTGTAAGCTCGAGGATGTATCTGCACGAGTTTTGTCTATGTGGTTACATTCATGAATAAGGTCTCTTAAGTTTTCGTTGATTTTACATCTGCGCGTTATGTTAAAATCAAGTTTTTAAGTGATTGATTCTCGGCTTCCAGCAATTCGAGGGCCACGGGAGTTCGTTGGGTCAATATTAAGCCAGTGTTCATTAATCCTAATTAATTAATGTTCTCGCAGTTCATTTATTTTCAGTCTATACAGATATTCTTGCTTTATAAAGCGATTGCTGCATGAGTCTGATTACCGAGCTTGATAGTATCCTTACCTGGATATGGTGAGCCGTAATGGCTCACTAGGTAAGGCGGTTGCTTTTCACTACCTCTGCCCGAGGTCGTGGGTTCGAATCTTGTGGTGGGCGATCCTTTATCGCCACTGCAAGCGGTGGTGATAGCCGTCAAAGCTCTTCTGTCACTATACAAAAAGAGGCTGTTAAATCAGCTAGTATTTATTTAAATACATTTATTTAGGTAACCTTGAGGCTTGTATTACTGCCAAAAACGATGTACACCGTGCCGGCCGTCCACCCACAAATCTAGAAATTTCTTTGTAAGATTGTTCAGCCGGACTCTTCCACCAATTATGAGAATTTTTTCACGGAGCTGCTTTCATTGACTCCAAATCACTGTTGCTTAGTTGCATAATTTACGCGTTTATTGTGCCAGGATTTTACTCGAGCCGGCTCAGCAATTTTCACTTTTCACCATTCGTTTTTGAACGGAACTTTGTTATTGTAAATTGAGTGAGGACGATACCAACCTAATAGTAATTGGTATACCTAGCTTCAATCATTCAATCAGAAACTGCATAGCCTCAAGCTCAAAATCAGCTCGTTTAGTATCTCTGCTGCAGCCTCAGCTCTAGCTGTACCGAGATAAAGGTAATGTAACAGAAGTTGTTCAATGCATTCTTGACGTTACGTCAAGACCTGATCCTCCTGCATGTGCATGGTTCAAAACTCGACAGCTAGACTGTCATGAATGTTCAGCATCCATATTACACCACCTCTTTCCGACCAGCCCCGGCCCTCTATCAAGCAGTGCGTCACTTCAAGATTCTGTCCACTTCAACTTACTAGTTAAGAACCAACGAAGTGTGACTCAGAAGTGTGAAGCAGGAAAGACTTTGGCTCAAAATCGGCTTTGTATGCACATCTCCTGTTGTATGTGCGCGAAATTTAAGTGTCTTGTTCCAAAGTGACCTTTCATTAGACGACCACGTCAGCTCTGCAGTAAAGTCTGCCTACTTTAGGCTTGTTATAAGTACAAGTGCACTACATTTTCATGTTGTGGTTTCTCTCGACAGTGTTCTATAAACACTCTAGCGCAAAAGTATTTGGACGGCTGGAGCACCCGCCATGACGGCCCTCTACTCATCGCCAGGTCGAGTAAATATCGAACGTGTGTAACCAAAAGTGTGCACACCTGTTGAAATGAGAAAAAACAACTTTCTCGCAATTACCACATATCACGTTAAATTTATTGTGCTAATATGATGTTGAACCTTCCTTATTTGCAACGACCTGTCAGACTTGCCCAGGCATGGAGCTGATCAAACTCTCGAAAACATTAGTCGCTATACTACTCCAGGCTTTTTGCAAGTAAACAAACAACGCATCAATAGTCGTGATACTGGTGGCCAGCTGTTGAAACCGCCCCTCTACTTTATCCCACAAATGCTTGATTGGATTAAGGTCAGGAGGCTGACATGGCCAGTCTATAATCGTCACGGGAAGGTAACCGAATTCGGATGAATTTGTTAAAAAAAATACTTGAATTTGGCAGCCGTGTGTTTAGGACAGTTGTGGTGCTGGAAAATCTAGTCCACTAAGTGCCGTTGAACTCTGGGATTCCTACGTTTTGAAGAAGGTCTAAATAGACGTCTTGGATCATGATGCCCGGTTCGCTGTGCAGGGCTCTGACGCCATTTCTGCTGAAGCAACACTTTGCCTCGACACCTTTTCCTCCGAATTCGACCCTTGGCTTCAGACCAACGTAACCTTGGGTGAGTAGGCTTCGTTGGGTCGCCAAAGTGTGTAAAGCCGTCTTTTGCAGTTCTAGGAGAGTGAATTTGCTTTCTTTACTTGATACAACTCTACTCCAATCGTCGGCTGTCCAATGGATTTGAGCTCTAGCCTACTGTACACGACTTACCATATTGTTTGCCGACAGAAGGTTTTCCCTTTGCAACTCGAGAATGCAGACCAGCCTCATCTAATGGCCTTCTGACAGTGTCACCACTAACTCGCTTCCCAGACGATGCATGCAGACTTTTAGCATGAGCATTTTCCGAAGCAAAAATGTCCTTTAATGCCTCCAACTTTAGGATAGTGTTTCCTCGACCAATGGTAGCACAGGGCCGGCCTGACCTGTAGCATTTTTGAGGCTCCCAGTCTTGGCTTTCCTCTTCACATTTTACGAAACCGTGCTCTTTGGTATTGACGAAGTAGCAGCCATTTGACCGTACGTGTGTCCAGCCTCGTATACAGTGCCATTATTTTACCTCTCACGAAGCTCGACAGTTTGGTGTCCTTCGGCATGACTGGTGGGCTTTTGCCGGCAAAATAAGTAATACTCAATGGGTTTTTTGTACAGTTCCGGCTTGTGCCCAGCCTCACGGTTCCAGCATGAACTGCTGACGGGGTCGTTTTTCAAGGCTCTATTTTGGTCGAAACAGCCATTTAAAGGGTTCGGCTAATTTTGTTCATACTGCCCATAAGTTGCCCAACCATCATGACAATTCATACTTGGGCATCCAATAATTAGCAGACAGAACCAGCATCCTAGCTGCAGTCCAGTAGGGGGACATAAGAAAAGATGGTGATCGAGCAAAGATGGCTTATGAAAAAATTGTGGTTTTGCATTTGAGTGTAGGTGGCACAGGTGATTTAATAACATAGAGCACGAAATTTTAATGTAGTGTGCTAAAGCTGTGCATTATTTGCTGTACTTTGTGGATTTGATTGATACCCTGTGCTTTTACCCTTGTATCCGAATTTACTTAATGTATGCATCTATTTTTCTTTCTGATATTGCTGCCTGTGTCAGTAAGAATGTGAGTGCTCATTTCAAGAAATGGCACAAACCCATAAATATTAATAGGCACCAGGATATCTGAGTAAACACGGCATAGCTGAAGGTGTACCAGCTTATTGCCATCAGCTGCAATGTCTTTGGCAATCTCGAAGCCTACTCGATTGCTTTTGCAGTATTGAATTTTTCTCAGTAACTTTTGGCATTATCATTTAGTTTTATACATTCCTGTTTTTCTGCTGAAGATATTGTATTCACTCAGTAGATTTTTTGCCTGACAACATGCACCATATGCATTATACTGCTGGTGCAAAACTCTGTAGCTAGGCTTGTCTGTCGTGAGCTTTGCTATTGTGACATCTCACCACTTCTCACCGACCTGCAGCGGCTCCCAGTCAATCAACACATCGACTTCGAGGTTTTTACTCACTTTTAATTCCCTTGATTGGTTGGTTCCAGCCTAACTATAAGATCTACTGCCCCACCAGGCTAAGCATCGTGCTACCTGCATTTCGTAATCTATTTACCTATACCTCGTATAAACCTTAAATCATTTGGAGACCGCGCCTTTAGTTCAGATACTCCCAAATCGTGGAACTCACTCTCCATTCGCATTACGACATCTCCTGACTTGTCCACGTTAAAAAAGACACTAAAACGCATCTATTTATTACAGCATTTAGTGGGTCCCTGAGATACGTCCTTTATGTGCTTATGCCTGCTGACACTTTTCATGCTGCCACTAACCATGCTTGCATGCTGACCCTGTGCATGTCACCCATAACCTTGTTATTCTTGTTGTTGATTCATCATGCTACCACTAATCATTCGATCGCGCATTCCGTTGCAGCAAATGTAAAGTGCCTAAAAAGAGATCGGCTTCTCTGAGGGTGCTTTATCAAATGTATTATTATTAATATTATTTAAATTAATATCTGACAATATTGCACGCACCGTCGCGAGGGGCCTTGCCAGGTTTTTCCGGTTGGGGCAAGGGTTCAGGTTGGGGGTGCAAGGGTTCCTTGTCCGACCAAGGCCTGGGGAAATTTGACCAGGATACTTCCCTCTGTCCGTGGGGGCAGGGGGCAATTGCCCACTGCCACCTAACTTCGCCACTGACCGGTGTGTTGCCGTGTATCTTCATTTCGCAAACCATGTGTACTGAATCGCTTGCACTAACTTGTAACTGATAGCTGGTCATTTGATGACTTATCTTATTTGGCATTTAAAGCATGGCCAAGGGTGTGTAGTATTGAGAAATAATGGCATTGTTAAGATACATTAGCATGAATTGTTTAGATATAATAAACAAATATGTATTCTCATTCATGAAACCTCCCCTGTATAATAAAGATTTAATTCTTTTTCATGGCTTTGTGCAGTTACATCTTGTGTTGTGTATATATGCTAATGCACTCATAAAAACCCTTACAGACATTGGCACATTTAGCCCTGCTAGAAGGTTGAGCCCCCCCACCATCTCGACTCTGCCAAGCCATTGCACCCATCGGTTTTTATCTGTGTACCCCTGGGCAGTGTCAGTTTGGCTTGACCCGAAGGTTTCGGTCGAAGTCACACACCAAATTCTCAATGTAGTGCCACTGCACACTCATGTCCTGACACCATATGGTTATGGCATACTATGAGACCCACTGGCTGGCCATTGCTGACTCGGTGACTGGTACCAATCAATTATGTTATTATTGCCTGACCCTACTGGCTTGGCTCTTAGTTTGCCCTTAGCTTTTGTAGGGTACTGTTTGAAAAAAAATTCGCTTGCATCTGCATATGTGTACTTTCAGTTGTTGTCACGGCAACTAACTTACTTGAAATTAGTTTTTAGAAACGTCATATACTCCATGGTTAATATATTTTGAAAATGATCTTGTGATTTTTTTGCAGATACCTCGTCAACCTTGGCGAATTCTTCAAATGCAAAGTAGGTGTGCTATTTGCTGAAGCTGTGCGCACTGCTGTGAGGCTAACTATGGAAAACTTATGGATGTTATTGCTATATATGCAGGTAACAAAGGAAGAGTTTGATCTGACTGCTCGTAGATTGTTGAGTCCAGAGCAAGGTAAGCTGCATTTGGCTCGTGCCCTTGGGTCTTAGTTTAAGGGTAAGGTGCCTGCACTTCACCACTCAGGTTGTGAGTTGTACTTGTGTAGCAGGCTGTTTTTTATTACCCACTGCAAGGCGGAGTGATGGCCGATAATGCTCTTCTACTGCAAATGTAAATGAGAGAGTGGAATCGGCTGACCTTTATTTACTTTCCTAGTATGTGCATAATGTCACTATGCCTGAGCTGGGCTGTCAAAAAGTGGACTCTGTCATTATATACAGTAGGGATGCGGCAGCATATTTTTATCGAATGTATTTTATAGCATCGTATGAAAGGATGACTGTATAAGGAAGTTAAAATAAAGTTATTATAAAAACCAAGTTATTCAAAGCCTAGTGCTCAAAAAGATGTGATCTCACAGCCATTTTCTGGTTAACAGTGTTTTATTTTGTAACCTTATCATCGGTATGTGAACTATTTCCTACTGTGCAGCAAGCAGGCCTGCGATAACCTTCTCCTCCACTTCTACCCCTCTGCAGCAGCAGTTAAATGTAGTAAGTGTACATTTCCTGAGGCTAGATAAAAATGATCTAGGAGACACCTCTTGAAGAAATTGTTACTGTGAAGCCAGTGCCTTTGCAACTGTATGGATTGTACACCTTCTACCTTTAAATGCACGACCCGACTCGGTATACTGCTGGCATAGAAAATTTGCACACCCTGGGATCAGCGCACATCTGAAACAGTGTATATTTTACAAAATTAAGGCACAAAATAATGCTACAAGGTAATGTCAATATGAGGAAGCCATTCATTTTGCAGATTGTGCATGCTGCAACCGGGTTAGACTGCTAGTTGCGAAAAATTTGCAAGATAACTCTTGTTAATTAGTTTCTAGTGGGTTCGGAAACAGTTTTGGTTTTTTGTGGATAGTTTCTGGTAGCATCGTTAGAATGTGGTGGAAGTATACATTTATATATGTGCCAAGCAAGTATCGCCCTCTCAAAACGTACCTCTTAACGACAGAGTTGGGAACTTCTTTAGCTTCAGGGCGGGTCTGGGTATGAGACATCCGATTCTCTACATGCACATATGTCTGCCAGATCTAATTTGTGACTGCAAGAACTCGATCATGCAGTTGGAGTGAGAAACCTGCCAATTCAGTTTTCTGATAAAAGCGAAATATGGAACCGTATAAAACCGGTTTACAAGTCTTCGCAAACACCTGAGGGGTCAAAGCCACTGTGATCTGCATGTATTAAAAAGTTTCGATTGAGATTATGATTGAAGTAGTTTAATTTAGTGCCTGCAAAGGCCAATCCGAGACATTTACGACCTAGGAAATAATTTTAAAAAAATTCTTTAATTTCTTGTTTATTAGAAAATACTGTTGGGTGGTTTTCCTTTTACCACGTGTCGATTTCTTGCATCGTTTTGAACCTCATCAGGTCTATGGTTGTGCATACTCACAAAAGCATGCCTCAGACCTTCAAGGATTGCTGAGAAAATGCCAAACGAAATGCGAGAATAGCTAGATAAGACGATGCTTGATGGTCAAATCAGCATTGTGGATTGTTCAGCTGCGATTTAGTTTGAACCCTTGTTGATGCTAGACTTGCATTAGTCGTGTGGATTTATGCGACCTACGTTATACCTACGGTGGTCTTCATGTGTCAGTTGCTGTATAGTGAACCTGGTTGCTTTGTATTTTTCTCTACGCTTATTCTTAGTAATTCTAGCCAGCTTGAAATCTGGCGTAAATGAAATTGCCAGTGGGTCTGGTCGTACACCAAATCCAGCTTGAATGTGCAGGTGCAAGCCTTTACGGGTACCGAAAAACTATCCGGTCTTGCCATCATAAGCAGCTTGAAGCTATGAGTGGTGCTCGGCAAAATATATCAGATTTGCCTTGGTATCCAAGAGCCACAAGAGTGCTACCTTGGTGGCAGCACAAGATTTGAGAAACCCGTGTATTCCAGGGTTTGTAAATAGTCATGGACGTAGATGTATAGGGACGAGCACAGAGAGAGAGAGGGAGAGAGAGAGAGAGAGAGAGTGAGAGAGAGAGAGACAGACAGACAGACAGAGAGACAGAGAGAGAGAGAGAGAGAGAGAGAGAGAGAGAGAGAGAGAGAGAGAGAGAGAGAGAGAGAGAGAGAGAGAGAGAGAGAGAGAGAGAGAGAGAGAGAGAGAGGGAGAGAGAGAGAGAGAGAGAGAGAGAGAGAGAGAGAGAGAGAGAGAGAGAGAGAGAGAGAGAGAGAGAGAGAGAGAGAGAGAGATAGAGACGGACAGACAGACAGAGAGAAAGACAGAGAGAAAGAGACAGTGAGAAGGATGGACAGGGGAAAAGAGATGGAAGAAAGAGGAGAGAGACAGACAGCAAGAGAAGAAGTGAGTGATGCTGTGGATGCAGAGGTAGCCATGGCCAAGAAGGTTTCTTGGGAAACTTAGATTGTTGGACCTATTCAGTTGAAGGATTGCCATACATGGCTTTTTAAGGCTTGTGATATATATATATATATATATATATATATATATATATGTGCGTGCGTGCGGGTGTGTTAGCTTATTCAATTGCTGAGTGTCTAGCAGGCTTTCATGAATCCGTGGAGCCATGTTGAATAGCCGAAAGGTGGAAAATAGCATCAAGGACTGTTGCACTAATTAGTATGTACTGTGATTTGATTGATCTCCAGCTGTAGAAATCCGATAGCTTTTCTAATGGCGTAATAACAGCAGATTTCGATTATCGGCTATAAGTATTATTGAGGTCACTACTCGGTATGCCAGCATTATGTGATGAACTTGGTAAGTTTTCAATATTTACGATGCAAAACTAGCAGTAACCAGTAGTCTTTTATTTGAGTTTGGCCAAAGATACGTGTCCCGGACAACAACAAGTCTGCCCGAGTTCAGTAGTTATTTGCTATCTCTCTTTGAGCTCACATACCACTGCTATTTTTGCAGGACTGTCTATGGCAAGTTTGATTGAACTGCTTTAACTAGACAATTTTTTTTCTACAGTACTCTTCTCGATAGTAAGATCAAGCAGTGTTTTAAAAAAAATTACCTAAAGTATACCTTCTATGAAGGGCACTATGCCACGGTGTGCTGCCTCAGTTATTAACTGGCTACAGGCATTTTGGGATGCATGTTTCACAGACTACCTCATGAAACTCCAGCCCATGTGATCTTTGCAAAAGTTTAGGTCTGTTAATGGCGATGTTGATGTCAGCCTTCTGTTGGTAACTTGTTGGTGTCATTACTGATGTACTACTCAAACTACTCAGTTTCCCAATGAACAAGTGCGATATTAGAATGAACCCCCCTCTTAATTATGTTCAACGGCCGATTTGTCTTTTGTTTTCAGAAAGAGCACTGAGGTCTCATGTAATTAGCCACGGGGCAGTCTCGGTTAACAACCGAAGCTCAGTAGCAAGTGAGACTAGTTTATATAGGCTGCGTACATGCTGCTGTCCTCCATGTTAAGTACGGTGGGAGTCATGCATATAATATTTCTTGAGCATAGTCACGATGCGTGCTAGCACACTCACTGAGCAAGGATAGGTGTGCAGTAAGGAGCTCAAATTGAGTAGATATTTTGTGCTGATGACTTAGGAAAAAAATGAATCTGATGCTACTTCCTGCTTGGATAGTGTTAGCAGAGTTCGTATGGCTCTCACCCACGTTGTTAGGCCTCTGCAAAGGAAGGATATCCTGCATCTTTTTGGGGTTTGGGGTTGAGCGCAAGCCCTTGACGTCGAAGGCACGTGTCTTGCACAACTTCCCCATTCCAATTGAGCCACTATGAGCGATTGAACAGAGCTATAGTGCAGGCAGTCGAGTGCCAACGGGTTCTATTTGAACATGCACGACGTTTACCTTAGCTACCTCGTGAGTAATGTGTGACCACAGTAGTCCGGTGTTAATCTCTTCATATAGTCATATTGATTTTCGTGAAATGCTTCGTGAACCAGGCTGCTGGGTCTTTTGGTGTGCTGTACTACTAAATGTCCATTCATTTCTTGCCGAATCGTGTTTCTGAATATTGAGTCATTATCTACCCTTGTTGCTATCCTTGGTGGCTCATTAAGCCATCTGCACATTTTTCTTTTTTTCTTGTGTTCAACAATGCAGACTTTTCTCTGCACCTTTTATGCCATTTTGTCTGTAATCTGCGATAGCTCGACCGTTCACGTTTTGGCAACAGGAGTATTCTTGTTCTGCTTAGCTTAGTAATGTTCGTTGTTTGCCTTTCTTTCCTACTGTACTTGAGTTCATCTCACTTTTTTTTGTAGTCCGACTGCACAATGACTTCCTTCTAGCCATGCTTACAAAATGCCAGGCTGTTACTGCAATGATTCGTAAGTAGAACGCTGTTTGAGCCTGCTTGGTTCATCCATAGGTAGCTTCAGGTGTTACTTCGATGCGCAGCGCTCTCCCTCCGTCTGCTTTCGGTTAGAAGCCCGGCTATTTGTGGGAATGAATGTTGTTCTGCTTTATTTACTTTCCAGAGGTCAGGGAAGTGCCAGCCCATCTTCGAAACCCTAGCTCGGATTTGTATCAGCTGAAGCAAGAACGTAGTGGCATGAGCCCCGACGACCGCTCTGTGCTACGGTCACAGACATCTGGTTATACCACAGCTTCGCCATCAAAATCAGGAGCCCAAAGTAGAGATAGGAATCTAAAGTTGACTCTTAAGCTTTCTGAAATTAAAGGTGGCACTAAAGTCATCAATAAGGCAAAGAAGAAATTAGCTACTCAGAAAGCTAGCTTTGAGGTATGTTGCCTAGCATTAGTGTAGGCATGGGCTGCTACGACGTTGAAAATTTAAGCCATAGCTGCAAGAAATTGTTCTGTGTCTGGATTGGGTGTATGCAAAGAAATTCCTAATAGAAACTTTGGCTTGCGCTGGTTTTCACCTTGTAGAATCGATTTCAGCCTGTCAATGTTCTTCGTCAGGCACCAACTGTTCAACAGACCCTGGACAGCTACTCACTTGGTAATATGCAATTATTTACTTGCTTGTCGTGTTGTCCTGTATGCCAGTCAGTTATTCTGCATGCCTTTATGTTGTTGTATAAACATTGTACCGGTTAATCGAACGTTAACCGTATTTGCACGGCATCTGTTGGCCGGTCCTTTGCCGTTCCTCTGTAAGCAAAATAAAGCACATCAAGCGAATGGGCTTTTGTCCTGAGCCAAGCTTTACCACTTATAATTCTTTCGGCAGGTTTTAATACGATTGATCGCCAAGCCCTTGTTGAACGCCCCTCTTCTTGGCTTTGCATCGCTGGACCTCCTCTGCCACGGTTTAAGTGCTATCTCAGTGAGAGACTCTAGAGCATTGATGTCAAGGGGCAACAATTATCCGAGGTAACACTAAAGTGCTGGGGTTCCCCAGAGCGATGTGCTTGGTCTGCTTCTTTTAACAATTTAAACTCTCCCTCTTGCCGATGTAATCGCCAAGCACGATCTAGGCTTGCTCTTTTATGCAGATGACACTCGAGGAAGTCTATCCCTTGCAGCATATATTGCTGACATCTGCACATGGATAGCAGCACAATTTTTGAATTAAATGAAGGTAAAGCCAACTTACTAGTTATGATTAAGCTTAAATTGATTCAGAAATGAGAAAGTTGTATGCTCTAAATCGGCTTCGCTTGCATTCGTGACATCCCGTCTCGACTTCTGCAACTCACTGCTTACTGGCCTACCAGCATGTGCGATCAGGCGATTGCAGCTGGTGCAAAACTCTGCAGCTAGGCTTGTCTGTCGTGAGCGTCGCAGTTGTCGCATTACTCCACTTCTTGCCGACCTGCACTGGCTACCAGTCAAGCAACGGATTGATTTCAAGGTTTTGTCGCTCACTTTTAGGTCACTTTATTCTATGGCTCCAGCTTATCTCTCAGATATACTACCCCATCAGGCCAAGCATCGTACCACCCGCTTTTCGGAATCCAACAGTCTACAAATACTTCGTACAAACATTAAATCCTTTGGAGACCGTGCATTTAGTTCGTATGCTCCCAAAGCCTGGAACTCCCTCCCGACTTGTGTCAGAACATCCCCTGACCTGACCACATTTAAAAGGAACTTAGAAACACCTATTTAGGACAGCATTTAATGGGTCCCTGTGATTCGTCCTTGATGTGTTTATGTGTGCTGACACTGTGCATGCTGCCACTAACCACATTTGCATGCTGACCCTGTGCATGTCACCCCTAACCATATTATTCATTTTGTTTGTTTTTCAAGCATAATTTTACTTACCATTCAATTGCATTTCCCTTTGCAGCAGATGCAAAGCGCCTAGAAAGAGATTAAGTTCTCTGAGGGCGCTTTATCAAGTGCATTATTATTATTATTATTATTATTATTCGCTAGCATATGTCCTGTTGAATCTGCACAAAATCTAGGTGTCCTGTTCCAAAGTTACCTTTCATTAGACGATTACATCAGTTCCATAGTAAAGTCTGCCTGCTTTCAGCTATGTTACATTGCAAACATGCTGGCCTGCTTAGACTGGCAAATCACATCCAAGTTGGTCAGTGCATTTGTAACATCTCGTCTCGACTTCTCTTACTCACTACTTGCTGGTCTAACGACCTGTAATAATAATAATAGTAATACATCTGCATAGCATCCTCTCAGAACTGAATCTCGTTCTAGACACTTTACAGATGCTGTATAGAAAACATTACGAAAATGATTGGTGGTAACATTCGCAAGCAGTAGGCACAGTGTCAGCAGGCATATGCACACGAAGGACGAATCACACATGTTGTAATGAACGTGTGTTTGAAGCTTTTTTTTAATACCGTCATGTTAGGGGACGTTGTGACGTGAGTCGGTAGTGAGTTCCAGGCTCGGAGAACATACTAACAAAAGGCACCGTCGGCCTCTAATGGTTTTGAGGTTTGTCACTAACGATTCGAGTCAGAACAGCAGGTAGTACGATTCTTGGCCTGGTTAGGGAGTAGTTCTGATAGGTAGGCTAGAGCCAGAGAATAAAGAGACCTAAAAGTAAGTGACAGAACCTTAAGACGATATGCTGCTTGATTGGGAGCCAGTGTGGGTCGGCTAGAAGTGTTGTTATGTTGCAGCTGTGATGCTCACGACAGAGGAGCTTAGCTCCAGAGTTTCTCACCAGCTACAAGCGCTTCATTTTTCAGGCCGGTAGATCAGCAAGCAGTGAGTTACAGAAGTCGAGATGGGATACCGCAAATGCATGGACCAAATATATGTGGTATCCTTGTCTAAACAAGCCTGCATTTTAGCAATGTTAGCAGTTTAAAGTGTTGGCCCAAGCACTTGCTTTACTGTAATTGGTCATACTGTATACTTAAGGGTTCACTTCCTTGTTATACATGAGTTCAGATATGCGAGCCGTGTGCAGTCAAGCACATTCATGCACTCCTTCACTGATATCGTGTGCTGCCATTAAAAATGAACTGTTCGATCTAATGAAGCTGGATTCTCCTATTACCAGCTCCCGGAAACCATAGCCATAACTGTCAATATGGAACAGCTGTTGTTGTAATACCCCAAAGCCATTTGGTTACTACATAGTTTAGGGATTAATAATTATGACAGAGGTATGGACTATTTGATTCTCAATTTTAAACTATTCATTCCAAGCGATCCCTCCGATTTTCAGCACTCAAATTTCGTTGAGGCACAAGTTTTTCTAGCCTGCCACGAGCAGGCTGGCTTCGACCGATTGGCTTTGGTGCAAGTCTACGAAGTGTTGAAGGAGCATTGATGCGATGGCAATCGAGTAAGGGCGAGTGAAGTGCTGCCTTGCCTGAAATGGGCTTTTGTAATCAAGGAGCGGCACGAATCCCGAAAATGAGCTTCACAGCATTTAGCTATATGGTGCATGTGGAAGCATCTTTAGTGGACAACAACCTGACATATCGATGGAGCTTACCCTGAAGGAGGACTTGTCACGATGCAAGGGATCGTTTTGGATGCTTTCTCAGTTGCTGGACCTGGTTGTTATCGTCACGGTCACAACCATGGACACAAGTGTGTCAGAGGCTTGCCTGATGTGTATTACATTTGGGTCTGTAGGTGCACAAATAATGTCATTTAGGATTGGGACTGCACTCACTACAAGACAGAGAATAGAGTAATGTTTTATGGATAGGCGAATCGAAGTCATTGCTTTCTCCCAATGTAATATATATATATATATATATATATATATATATATATATATATATATATATATATATATATATATATATATATAGTGAGAGAGAGAGGATGAAGGTTTGTCAGTCAACAATAATGTATTATTCTATTATGATTGCCTACAGCATGCATTAAATTTGATCGTGGCAGTGTCATCATATGGGGCTGTTTCTGCTCCATATGTTGTGCTTGCGATGAGCCGTAATGGCTCACTAGGTAAGGTAGTTGCTTTTCACGACCTCGGTCTTGAGGTCCTGGGTTCGAATCTTGCGGTGGGTGATCTTTTATCACTGCTGCAAGCGGTAGTAATAGCCGTAAAGGCTCTTCTGTTGCTATACAAAAGAGGCTGTTGAACAGCTAGTCTTTTTTTCTTATGCGTGCTGACACTGTTGCATTCTGTCACTAACCACACTTGCATGCTGACCATGTGAAAATCACCCCTAACCATGTTATTCATATTGTTTATCAAGCATTATACAATTTGCTATTCGATCGTGTTTCCTTTGCAGCAAATGTAAAGCACCTAGAAAGAGATTGAGTTCTCGGGGGTGCTTTATCAAGTGTATATTATTATGATTATATGTTGAAGTCCTGACACTTTGACCAGCATGTCTAGATCGAGTGTTTACAAAATGCTGGAATTGCAGCTCTGGCTTTGGTAGCTGATCACTCATCTGAAGCACACAATGAAAGCTTTCGAAAAAAAATTTGTTTACTTCGTGTGCCTTCAAAATCCGAAGTTAGCAGAATCAGTGGTGTGATATTCATTATCTGTCATCTTTTGAGATTGGTTGGATTACTGTTTTAGGCTATTTTTTAAGATTCTAGAAGAGCTGTTTAACAGGCTATGATATCATTGAGCTAACATTGTGCCAGAGATGGTGTAGGGGGTTGGTGGACTCGATGCTTTGGTGTCTAATGGAGGTCAGTAAAACTGCCTATGGCTGACTTCCTACAGACTGATTTGTATTTTTAGTCACATTTTTATTCACACGAGACATTAAATGTCTATATATTTTATAGCATGCAAGAATCATTGCTGCACTAAATAGGATGCTATCCTGAAAGCCACTTCTGGCACCACGTGGGCGGCACCGTAATGACCTGGGCAAGGCTGTTGTGCAGACGTGTGTATGCTGGCTCCCGGTAGGGTCAGCCTAAATAGCCTTTTTCGTGTCTGATGGGTAGTATTTATTTTTAGATTTTTGCAGTCACAGTGCTCTACTGCCAGATTCTGCACTCATTCAGGGACGTTTGTATGTGACCGCATGGGAGAATGGCCTGGAAACAGTGGAAGACGAGTGTGTGCAGCTTGTTATGGCTTCACTCATGGTAAGGAGCTCCTTGGGTGTAGGAGCTGTGCAACGTCAGGCATTTTGATTTGCTCGATTGCCATGACAGTGATTGTAGAGATCTTATAGCATAGATATGCTCATTTGCTAGTACATTGCTGTACCTGAATAGCACTTCGTTTGCTGTAAAAGTTAGCCCCAGACCAGTCGTGCTGGATTTCATTATAGCAATGTGCTTGCATGCCAATTTGAGAGAATAATTGCTAGAGTGCTTTTGGTTTTATGCAGCGAGTGTGTCTGCTGCCAGGAATGATGAGACCAATTGTGTGTAGTCGCTGGATATAGTGATCTTTCACATTCTCTTAAGTTGTCTGCATCGTGGCTTGCATTTATTCATTAGGATGTGCTGAAGAATATTTTGGCCGTTGCAATTGGGCAGAAAAAAGGCTACCGGTTACGAGAGAACAGGTTTCCTTACGCCTATGGAGCTCCTTTTGGCGAGAACTATCGTAAGATGCCCGTTCGACCATTCAGTCAGCCTGACACTTTCTATAGCACCTTTCTAACGGATGCCTGGTGAGTTCACCATACTATGCCCTGCACTTGCTCGTGGCTGGTCCTTGTACGACCAAGTTGCCGTTTTCAGTTAGCTACGTCGGTGATTCGTTTCATGTGCTCCTCTCTAGGACGGCATCTGCTGCCGATGGTGAGCAATGGCAGCCGGGAACCCAGACTCCTGTACCAAATCACCTTAGGCACGCAGAGACCGCGAGCAGTGCCCGCCTAGCTGTCGAGTGTGGGCAAGGCGATGCTGCCATGGACATCAGCATAGCTGGCTGCCAAGCTTCAGCACACCAACCAATGACATGCACAGATATATTCATCGCATTGCAAGTAAGTTACTTTCGTTGTTCGCTTGTTTTCACCGTTTACTAATAATTAGGCCATGCAACTTCAAACCGACTTATATATTTAGCACAGAAGCAGCTCTGCAGGCCTATAGTGTTGGCACTCTGCCAGCCTATTAACCAGCAGTCACAATAGCCAGCTTCTGACCTGCATTCTCTTGTGGTTTTGGAGGTCAGGCAATTTCTGGACATATGTAGTTCAGCACTGGGTTGAAGTAGTGCATCCTATACCTGCATTGTATGACCTGACTTTTTAATGGCCACCACTAGCCGAATGGTATGGACAGGCCTACATCCGGCAACCATGGCTGGTTATGAGCTTGCATTGATAAATGCCACTGCTGGACATCAGCCGTGGTACTTCTTGACTGAGCTTGTGGTGCATTTGAGCTCAAGCCTCCTGCCCTTTCACTTCGGTTTAGGTTACAGACAGAGTGAAGGACTCCCGTGAAAAGTGTCATTTGAGTGGAAGAAAACGCGAGAAGTAACATAATCTTGGAGGAACATTAAAAAAAATGGAGCAACTGGTTGAGCCAATCATGTAGACACCGCTTTGGAAGCGTGACCGACCGGGAGACGTCACACGGCTCAGTGTAGAAGCTAAGTGAGAGGATCTTCCGCCACTTGATGTGCGATGCACAATGGTTATGCAGAGCTAACTTATTTGTTGTAGATGTGTGTCTCGCGAAGGTTTAGTTGCCCTAACTCCTTTATATAGCCAGGCAGCACGTCAACTTTCGGTATGGTTGCAAGACTCTGAAATTTGTTAGCTGTGCACTTCTCACAGGAAGTTGCGAGGGCTCTTGGCTTTGCTTTCTGGATGAGAACATAGTTACCTGGCAGGTAGTTTAGCTCTAGCTCCCGGAGTGCTTTCACAGACATGCCTAAAGGAGCAGATTTGCAGTAATTACTGTGAGATTGGTTGGCTATTTATAACATGTGATACTTATAATGGATACGAAAAGGGTCCAAGCAAGTATCTCATCTTCTCTTCCGGCTGATCAAGGGTGCTTTTATTGTTGATGCTTCAATATTCCGTAAGGGTTTTCCACTGAATGCCCAGCTAATGATATTGATTGATTTCCTTGTCGAGTACACAGACCTATTGCAGACCTGCCCCCCCCCCAATTAGCCATTGCTGTTTCACCTGTAGGCTGCAAATAGTGATTGATCATATAGGTGCTGCTAGTTGTTCTGTCATTTTTATTATTGTAATGTAA
This sequence comes from Cristatella mucedo, assembly GCA_009760855.2. Taxonomy (NCBI): domain Eukaryota; kingdom Metazoa; phylum Bryozoa; class Phylactolaemata; family Cristatellidae; genus Cristatella; species Cristatella mucedo. The sequence goes on from WPIO01000152.1 coordinate 802,514, forward strand.
TGAAAGCATGCTGTAGTGACGCTTCTTCACACATGCCCCGTGGACAGGGAGTGCAAGCCTCTTCTAGAGTCCATCTTGATCTCTAGTAAATTGCTTTTGGCCGACATGCTTTTGTCGGTGGGTTGAAGCACTTGCTGTTTGAAGAGCCTGTGGCATTCTATTTGGCTGCCCCTCCATCTGTTGTAGCCGGGTGCTACTTGATAGTCTGGTCTTATCGTCAACGTCAGTTCAATTGGTTGTAATATGTTTAGACGCATATTATTGAACCGATATGTTTATCGGACTGATACATAGATTCTGTAGCATCACTTTTGCCCAACAGAAATTGAGTTTAACACAGTTGTTGCACACCAATACACCGGTACCGTATTTGTTGCAAAAGCTTCTCGCAAACTACTCTTGGGATGCTGCAACCCCCTCAATCCCCCACCCAGTGCAGTGCATTATTGAAGAGCAGTGCTTAATGTCGGCAGAATGCAGGTTGGAAATAAGTTAAGTTGTATGTTCTTTTTAGACTTTTAGGAATGTTATCAAGTCACACACAATATACGCTCTTAACTCGGAACGGATTGCCAATCGAATGTGGCACCCTTGCAGCGAAGAAATGTCAAGTGAACAGCTCTATGCCCGACGTGATGTACACTCGGGTGTCAGCAGCACAGCCGTCCGATCCAGTGCTATGGGGACAGGCGATAAATTGCCAACCCCGAGGTGATTGCATCTAGTGTATGGTCAAGCTATGAGCTTGCTTCATTTAGGGATGTACTGAGATCAGCCTGTGTGTACCTTCTAATCAACCCCGTGCTCACTGTGATACCAAAAACTTCTTTCGATTAGCACTTCCTTCCATAGACCCGGTCACGTAGTTTGTTGTGGTGCCTCAAATGTCGTGAATATCGCATCTACTTTGACGACACACGAGTAACGATCCATCGCGTTCCAGGGGGAACCTTTCATAATTGCTGTACTAACTCGTTTGTTTTATAAGTATTGTTACAACGGTGCTAGCTCAGAATAATTGGTCTAGTGTGTACGTTAGTCAGGAGGGTCTCAAAGATGCTGTCTGTATCCGCGAGCCTGCAGCATTTTCTTTATGAAGACAGCCTTGCGCTTTCCTGTAGCCACAGTTTTCCGTGGCTATTGGGTCTTTTGAACACGAAACGTATAATTATATAATAACCTTTTTTCAGCAATTGCAATACATTTGTTTACCTATGCAGTGACGAATGACGAACGATGCGTCTTTTATCATTGTTTCTTTGAGGCACCGTTAGCATTTGTTTGAAGATGTCTAGAAGTAAAGAAACAATCGCTCGTCGCGATTGTCCTGCATTCTTTATTATTTCTTACTTGCACATCCCCACCCACGTGTGTACAGTCTTGGAGACCTTTGACTAGAGTGTGACCTAACTGGTTTATTTAAGGGCAGACCCGGGGCGCTACTATCGGTTTATGCAGGTACATTAGAAATCAACCGGTCATGCCTCGTGCAGTCATTGTGCTTGTAATGGGAATGAGCATCAGTAGTCACACGATTTATCATAAAGCTGTATTAGCGAGTAGTCGTATGAGCAGTTGTACTATCAGCTGTTAGTGTAGAGTGATTTCGCCAATTCTACAAGACCAGTTGCAAAGGACTCGTTGTTTGCATGCACAGCGATATGGAGCCAAAAGAAATGCTCAGATGTTGTAGAAAACGCAACGCCTATAAACATCCCAGAAATTTTATTAACAATATCTACTTTGGAGCTGAGAGTTTGGATGTGCCGTACTTCGTGTGCTACATTCAAAGCAGTAGAAGTTGTGTCTGCTGATTTCTGACTTGACTAGTTGAGCTTAGTGTCTACTGTGGCTTCGGTATTAATTTTGTTACACCTCACTGGTGCACGAAGCACGTTTTAGCTCAGCAGGTTTTTGGGATATTACAGACAAGTTTACTCTGTTCCGATTTCAGATCTACATTGTTGGTATAAGACTGACTGATCAAGGGCTAGATCCGGCGTCGGTCAATGGCTGGCACATTTTTTGAAGGGCTAACTCGGTTTTAAAATGTGCGATCGTTATCCACTTATCAGCACTAGCCATGAGATTTGAAACTTGCTTCCTCTCAATCTCCTTCTCTTTTTATGCTCTCTCTTTCTCCATATTACTTTATCTCTTTACTTCCCTCCTACTTTACTTTACTACTCATTCTCTTCTCTCCCAACTCTGCTCGTGTTATCTCATAGCAGATGTTAGAGTATGCTTATATCCCAAAAATATCAAGAGTATGAACTTCCAGAGTTGATCATTTATGATTAACGTTGTCCGAGGGAGGCATCAATCTTGCTTTAAAGCCCATTCCAGTCAAGTCTTCCATGGAAGGCCTAATTCTCGTCTTCCATAGAGACGTTTCTTCTTTCTTAGGCCTCGGTCAATTGAGCCTTCTTTACTTTTGTTTTCGAGTCGAAAAAGCTTGTGCATAAATCAGAAAGTGATATTTGTCCGTGCAGTTGTCAGAAGATGCTGTGAGATTCCGTTGTTTTACCTGTAGGTCTTGTGATTACACTTGCTCGGCGACTCTCATATTTTTCCTTACTTTATATATTTCCTATGATTTGGCATCTGCTGCATTGCCAGAGTTAGCTCATATTTTGCCTTCTAAACATACCTCAGTTTTCTGTGTGACCGTTATTGAGTAACGTTAAACTATTAAATGCTAAGCCTCCGGGTCTCAGGTTAGGGGTAAGTTAGTCGCACGTAACAACCCAATAGTGGGTTCGAGTCATGCAGCAGGCAATTAATTGGGCAGTTGGATTAGCGATCTTTTACTTTTTACTTAACTTTAGGGCGTCGCAAAACTTGGTTAATAGTTATATCCGTGCATCAAAGTGCATTGTGCAAGCTTCGAAAGATTACATGTAGCATCCTGCCACTGAGCTCTCATGTATGCTTAAAATAAACGAGTGCCAGCGAGTCCCATTAATTTTCGTACTGCCTTGGTAGTGGCCCCTAAACTCGAAACAGCGGTTTGAGTGCTGTGCTGACTATATTCATCAGTGCTTCTAACTCTAAAATATACCAATGGCTCAGTGCAATTGCAATTACGATATGTGCAAGCAAATGGCAAGTCCATCGCACTACCTAGCGGTATCGAAATGTGACCAATATAGCAGAAAGGGACTGAAACAGCTGCCTATATGGGCTATCCTAGTTATTTGTGTTAGGTTCTAAGCCCTAACTACTCTTGTGATAGCAAACGCGGCTGCTCTCACTGATTAGTAAATCAGCAGTTAACAAGCTTAAGATTCTAGCATGCTAAGCCTCAGCTCAAACTATCGATGTCTTACTTGCTAAAGCCGAGCTAGCTGTTTTCGAGTACGGTTAGCAAATGTGCTTTTATTAGGAGACGGCGTCTTTCGACATTGCCTCGTAGATGTCAGAGTTCCCCCTTTCCGACATCCACTCAACTTATTTCACTATATTGCACGAGCTTAAGATGTGTGCTTTAGTATTTGTGAGCGAGTTTGTGTGCTCTTCTTAACTACCAATGCATAGCCATGGACGTCCCTGACCTTTTTCCTTTCTCGCTGCTGCTCTACATCTCGAACGATCTGTCTGGACCAGTTGTGGCTAAAAGAACAGCCAAAGCTGTTATGACATTCCTGTCGGTACGACCGAAATGAGTACGGTGGGGTAAGGATTCAAAAGTTAAAGGCTTATGTTGTATTACAACGAATCTTTGGCTCGTTGCTTGTAGACCAACTAGCGGTATGTGCCCAGTATCAATCACAGGTCACCTTCAGCCTTGGAATTATGTTGTTTACTCTAAGGTCACCTGCGACCTTGGAGTTTTGTTGTTTACTGTAAGTATGGCAACTCCTGCTTTTCCATGCTTCCAAAACTGCTCTTTTCAATTCCTATCCACGTAGGGAATTACATAGATCATGGCGTGCCCTAAGTGGCACGTTCTATTTTACAAACAGGCAACACGAAACTAGCTATTTCTCCATTTAAAATCCTTAACGGCATTTAGCTCACATTGTCTTAATCACAGTCTTGATCATGAGCACAATCTTAATAGCCGACATGAATTCGCTTAAGTGCAGAATGACAATATATTGCTTAAGCATTCGACAGAGTGCTAGGTTATAACAGTGCGAAGTGTGTCAGAAAGTCGGTCACCTTAGTTTTCTAGATCAGGCGTAGTACGTGACCGGCCTAATGGCAATTAATCCATCGCAGACGTTGCGGGAGTTCAGCTTGCTGAGTTACTTGATGACCATCCGAGGGCAAGTGAGCATTGAAGAAGCTCATCTCGCTCGCTCTCTCTTCTGCACGTTTCTTGGGTCATTTAATCTTTGGCTGTTTCAAAAGATGGCCGGCCAATTATCGCCAGTTTGTGTCTCATCTTTAGCAGTTGTAACCACATCAATACTGAACATACTATCCGGTTTCGTTCCTGATTGCATTGCCACTGCAACGTGCTTACCGATTGCATCCTCTAGTATAGGTTGACACCTCGAAGCCGCAATGTGCCGGTGACTGCATACCGCAGTCGGGCGGCTTGGCAGCAGCTAGTCTCGGCAAACCAATCGTCTTATCTCTGGTGGAACCAGTTGTAAATACGCCATAGCTGAGAGATAAAAGTTATCCGTAAAGTCGCTGGGTGGCAGCACGTTGTGGCATGTGGCTTAGCGTGGTGCCGAAGCAGGCTAGCTTATCTTTAGCGCCAAAGCATGCAACATGGCCAATGATGGTGGTCACAAAACCCAAGTGACAGCAAGGACGAGGTCATTCGTTATGTTGAGACGCCAGATTTACGTTGCTTAAGTGGATCTCCGGGTGCTTGGTTCGCCATATGCTGGAAAGCAAGAGTTAATAGCAGCAGTTCTAGTCCTAACCCGTTCCTTAGCTAGTATTTGCAGCCTTTAAAACTCTAAATAAATGCAAGAAGCTCAAGTAGTTAGGTTCGTGCCTTGTAGCGATTACCTGTCTAGTTGGCAAAGTTTGCTATAAGTATTTAAACTACGTGTCCGGTTGAAGGTTGCAATTACTGGCTGGGTGCCCTAGCTCTATGGTGTACAGCAAGCCAATCGCATTCTGGGCAGATTGTTAACGATCGGCGATCCATCTAAAAGAGCTCATGAAAAACCGTAGTCTTGACCACGAGGCCAAGTGCCAGGTAGCCTAGTTCGAGTTCTTTATCACCTTTCAAACAATGGAAATCGGCAATTAAGCCAAGGGCACCACCTGAATAAATACTAGTCACTGGTGAAGGATAACCGGTACAATGCAATGCATTCTGCACTCGGTGTTCTTAAGCTTTGCTTTCAACCTTAGCTTGGCTCGCGGCTGTTTGGAACAATCGCCCCAAGTGCGGGAAAGGGTTAATTGGTCGCGGTTTCGTAAATCTTTGGCTTGAGCAGGAAATTCCAGAAACTTCAGACTTCGCAGGACTCATGTAAATAGTCAACTCGGCAAAATCAACTGTTCAAACTCTGCAACTCGGGCTTCGAGCTTTTCACGTAAATAGGGGGTCTGCAGTAGCGGTTCTTGGCGAATAGCTAGTCAATAAAAATAAATACATACATTCCTATAGGAATACTTATGTAATTTTGATATATATATATATATATATATATATATATGTATATGTATATATATATATATTCCACTGGATAGGCACTAAGGCGATAAGAATATTGGCTGTTTGGGTAACGGTTAACTTTGGAAAGGTTAGTGTCTAGCGTTCTGCAGCCAAAATGAAAGCTCAGGGCGTCCAGCGTGTTCCGCTAGAGTGAGCGAACGCTCCTGCCACAGTTCATTTCGCAGCATCGTACCACTGTCGTTATGCAGCTTCGTGCAACTTCAGTTGTGCAGCTTCGGGCTACCTCGTTGTGCAGCCCGTTGTATCGCCTTGCACGTAGACACGTTAGCCAGCTAAACAAAAATTTCAGCGGCAGTCAGGGGTGCAGCCACCGCCTCCGAAAAGCTTTCCGAAGCTTTCGTATCGGCCTTGGTTCAATAGTGCGAGGTGGCTGGCTCGAAATCAACGCCCCGCTTGCTAGCAGCGACCTCCGTCAATCGTAAGCAACGAGGAGATCGTTTCGCGATTTCCGACTAGAGAAAGTGAGGCGATTGATAAACACCATGTTCGCTGCGTTCGATGGACTCTTCAGCTGCTATGGAGCTTAGCATATACCGCAGTATACATAGTAGCACCCGAAACACTATTGGATCGCAGCCCGATGGTATGCCTATCGCTTGGTTTTGGTCCAGCAGTGAGGCTCGCACATTGTATGACCTGTGTGGATTGTGCAAGTCAGTTAGTACAGCGTCAAAAGTGTGGTTCTTCCTATGGACCGAGTAGACCCGCCTGTAAGGGACACCCTATCAAGTTGGCTAGTTTTCATTTATCCACTATATATAAATCCTAAACATGAATCTTAATATTGTTTATAAACATAAACATATTTGGTGGCCTTTAAACGAAATAAACCGTAAGACTCATTGCCCCACTTGTGTTTTTCCCAGTAGCTGGGCCAGTTTCTCAGGCGCTCGCCCCGACCAAGAGCTGGCCGAGGTCGCGGGCTCGAGTACCATGGCATATGTGAAGCGCCTGAATATATATATATATATATATAAATTTAATATAAATATAAACTTAATATATATTAAGTTCTCTAGGGTGCTATTCAAACAAATTGTATATTTTATTTTTACTCACTTTTCATGAATATAAAAGTGCTCGCATCGCAGTGGAAATGATAGTAACGTACGCTCATCGCGGCAGCTGTTCGACTACTACAGCAGGCCTTTATTTGCCTTTTTTTATTACCTTTGCCTTTATATTTATTGCCTTTTATCCTTTATTGATGGCTGCTGGCAGAGTTAGAATGCCACGAAGCTCTTCAGCCGTTGCAAAAAAGTGAGACCGTTGAGTCATCCGCATCTTATTTCCTCCTATACCACTTGCCCACCCCCCCCCCCGCGTACCCTTTCGTTGACCTTTCGTTTGACCATCTTCTCTGGCGGACGCCACCCTGACGGAAGAAGTGGCGGCTGAAGTGTGACTAATGTGGCGATGTCGAAGTATTTAAGTGTTGGCGTGCTATGTCGGTCAGATAATGGCAGTGCTTGAAATTATTCTCGGTTCCTGAATTATAGTAATTGGGAACCTGATATTTTATAATCTACTTTTAAAAAGCTATTCATATTGATTCGGAGTACTGGCTAGTGAGTTGTATGCTTTAGAGATGTCCACCTTGGATCTTTGGGGATAGGCTAGCTCTCTACGTTAGCTAATTATTATTAAGATATGGACGCTCTCGATTGCTGCCATTCTCCACTACCGTTAGCATATCTGCATGTATCGATACTGCGTGTATCGATACGACGCGATAGCCGTGCTTGAGGAGATAGTTTTACCAGTATCCGTCACGCACGTGCAAGGACTAGCACCGCTGCGAGGGCTTTGTTTGTAGCAATGGACTGCGGTTCCGGAGCCTCTACCCGCTTTTGTAACATTTGGTGTCAGAAGTGTTTGATTATTATTGAGAACCCTCAGTAGTCACCTTGTGCTGGTCTTATTGTTTTTGACTGGTGGCGAAGCCAGGACTTTCAGATAGGGCAAGCCATGCCGACTACGGTAAAGGCAAAATGGAAATCTTGTCTTTTGTTCGGCACGTGAGCAGCGTGTGGCCATAGATTGAAAGAATGGAATGATCTCACCAGTCAATGCCATTGCGGCCATTCCCTTATCATCAAAATAATAGAAAAATGATAACATGATGTCGTATAATGCCATCAGGTGGCTCGATCTCTTTCTAAGGAGCTTGCATATTCTGGAAAAGAAGCATTTCAGAAAGGTTAGTGATAACAAGTACAGCATCAGCTCGCATAAGCACACACGGGTGCACACCACAAAGGTAAACCACAAGGACCAAGCAAATGCTGTGAGGAGCAGATGCATTTTAGTATAGGCTTAAATGTCATTTAGTCTGGGGATGTCGTGTCATCAGTCAAACGTGAGTTCGAGCCTGGGGAATGTGCGAGCAAAGATGCACGGTCTCTAGTGGATTTGAGGTTGGTTCGAGTCACACGACTTTGAGTCGGAGGAGCGAGTGACATGCTGCTTAGAGTGATTGATAGTGATTGATAGCTCGGATGTGTAGGCTGGAAAAATGGCTTAGTGTGGCAGCTACGAGGTTCACGACAGGCAAGCCGGATTTTGCACCAGCTGTAAGTGCCTTTTTGCACAGGCCGGAGGACCTAAGGTTTTGAGTTATAGATGGCGAGACGGGATGTCACGAATTTATTGACAAACTTGGATGTGGTATACCTGCCTGAGCTGGCCCAAATACTTGCAATGCTACAAGGTGGAAATTAGGCAGACGACTTTTGAGCTGATTGGTAGTCTATTAAAAGGTCGCTTTCACACAGGGCACCTAGATTTCTTGCAAATGTAGCCGGATATTTTCTGGCAGATCCAATTTTGAGCGTTAAGTTTTTAATTTGTAAGTCATAATTGGTTTGCCCACAACTAGTAAGTTGGTTTCATCATCACAAAATTGCATTATAAGTGCGAATGTCCACAATGCATGCATCGAGGGAGTTGAGAGTTGGACGTTCTGGTAGGTAGGTAGGAATCACAGCTACTGTGCCTTGTGGTTCGTAGATTTTTAATTTACTTTAAAATAGGTGTTTTAAAATGTCTTGAGATACGTACACATTTTCAGAGCGTTTTAAGTCTTTTTTAGTTTAAAAAAAGTAAAATTACTGCTCTAGTGCAGGCGCTACTGCATGCCCATGCGGTCCGGCCATCTTGTCCACGGACTCGGAGAAGTGCAGCTCAGTGTGATTGAAAGCCATTTGGTGATCTGGGTCATCTGTCCAAGGTGCTCGTATTCGTACACTGCAATCCTGCTGACGCTGTCAGCCGCGAAAGGAATCACAAGGCGAACAATCGAGTACGATAAAAGCAGCGCGTGCGTCTTGGGCAAGGAAAATGTGAGGAGCAAGTCGCCATAGCAATTAACTGCTCAGGTCAAGGGAGTTCTTTTCAAGAAGTGCACGCATGCCTATTCCGACGTAACGTATCGACCTTTAGCTGCCACCGGCGCCATCGAATATGAAAGCGCACAGGATAAACAGCGGGCAGCAAGAAAAAGAGGAAGGAAAGGACGAGAATGAAGGAAATTATGGCGCGGCCGACATTCAGTATCAATCCCAGCTTGCTGACGAGGAGGGAGCATTCTGGTCGATATTTGAGAGCGAGGAGATAGAGCAGATTGTCATGGAAAAAGGCAGCATGTCGCTTGAATAACAGCCTTTTAAATATTGAAGTTTTATTAATTCATTTTAAAATGCTGAAAATGCCCAGTGATGAATAAAAAACGAAACGCTAGTTGTGTGGCATCCGCATGTAATGAGCCCAGACTGTGCTTGGCGATTTCATCAGTAAGAGTGAGAGCATAATTAGAGAAAGCAAGTGGACCAAGCGCCAAGCAGTGATTTGCCTCGTGCTTTATACTCTCCTCGGATGACTGCTACATGCAGTAGCATGGCGTCACTAAGGTAGTCCGTAACCATTTTCGTTCGTAGGTGCGTCTTGACGGATGAGTTGTATGTAACACGCTGAACGCACACCGAGCATCGGTGGTTGACGGTATGGTGGGAACAGGGCGGCGCCTGGCGGACCGACTAGATATGTAGCGGCTAAAGAGTCTGTCGCCCGGCGCTCCGCTGGGCGACTGTGATGTTCGGGCCTGATGCGCGGTTCAAATACACCCAGCCACTACTGGACGCCGAAGGCGACAGCTCTATGTGGGCCGCTTAGTAGGGGGCTATACACTGGAGCAAGAGCCTTCGCAAAGCAGTCCTGGGGCTTTAAACAAAAAGAAGCGATCGAATTGAGGTATATCGGACCCGACCGCTTGCCTGAAATCGTTAGCGATGGTCCAGACCATGACGGCGGAACCTCTACAGCACAACAGCATGATACAAGCTGCTCGCAGAGTAGCCTCCGGAACACTGCTGGGCAGTCGTAGTTAGACATCAGAACAATACATCAGAACAATACTAGCCATCTGAGTCCACTTACTGTAGCACGCGAGTCTTTTAACGAACACTAGGCGACGTATGGTATGGGTGCCAATTCGAATTATAATCATTACGAAGCGTATATATCATTATCCACCGTTTTGATCACTGATCAAGCTATTTGGATTCGTGGTTAGCGAGCTGTTAGCTATGGCTGGCAGTGGCAGATGTGACCCTGTGGAATATATATATATATATATATATATATATATATATATATATATATATTTATACATATATATATATATATATTATATATATATTATATATATATATATATATATATATATATATACATATATATATACAATTCATTTGTATAGCGCCCCAAGAGAACTTAATCTCTATTCAGGCGCTTCGCATATGCCTCTGCGCTCCACTCTATGCTTTAAGCATTTACTTGTTATTACGGCGTTGGAGTTTTTTATTGCTGCCGTTTACTGCGAACGTCGGCTTTCCCCGCCTTTATCTGCGCAGCTTTTAAGACTCTCCGGACTAACCTCGAGGCGCCAGCTTCGCCAGTATCGGCCACGCGTCCGCAATGACTAGCGCCGCTACGCGAGACGTGTCTGCGCCGAAGCAGGACTTCTGAGCCGGAGCCGCTACCGAGCGTTCGTAGCCCGTAGCACGGCGCCCCGAGAGTTCGGCAGATTCAGACGTTGAGTGAGGTCTCCGCGCCTCGCCAGTTCGCGTTCGGTTTGATGGGGCGGGTGGACAGGTTAGTGCGCGCTAAAGGCGACAATGGGCAGCTTAATTAGGGGGCCTGCCGCCCGCTCTCCGAACCTGCCTGGCAGAAAGGGGTCGTCGAAAATACATAATTCCGCCGGCCATTTCGCAGTTGCACTTTGGACCCGAGCTCGCTCCGCCAGCTTCTGACCGCGGCCGGACAGCTGCGCGCGCGGGCAAGTACAAAGAGCTCGCGCCCGCGAGCCGGTCGCTCTCTAATTGCAACACAATAAGTGACCCGAGCGTCCGGTCGTGTGCCTCTTTGTTTTGCGGGGCGCAGTTTTATTGCGCCCCGCAAACAAACGCTGCATCCGCGCCCCGGCGGAAGTTAGAAGCGGCGCTCGCTTCGCCCATCCAGCGTTCGCATCGCTGCGCTTCGTCTGCGGGCGAGGCGCCCGTGGGCGCAGCCACAACGGCAGGAGCGGGCGCACCCCTACGCAGCACTGCGCCGCCGAGGGTCTTCGGCGGAGGAAGTGACGGTCGAAAGAAATCCGACGGCGAGGCGGCCGGCGAGGGAAACGAGCGCAACAGGTGGGCGGCCGCTGCCGACGCCGATCGGCTCTCGCGTCGGCGCAGCGTCGCAGAATCGGCATCGTTCGTTGAGTGAGCCCATGGACGCGCGGCAGCTGCGGCGGCGGCCGCTGCGGCGAGCGCCGGACTGCGGGCCGGCGCGGTGCTCGCTCGCTTTGCTAGCTGGAGCCGCCGCGTGCGTCGCAACGCTCGCGCGTTCGACGACATCTGCGGCGTCGGCGGCGGCGACTGCCGCCTCGTGCCATCACGACGGAGCGGCCGGACGACCCGAGCTGTTTGCTGGGCACGCCGCCTACCGCCGCTCGGCTGAGGCTACGGCGGCGGACGGCGCGGGCTCGCACAGCGCCGTTTTTGAGGCTTCTGACAAGTACCTGGAGCTGACGAGCGACTTCGGCAGCGACGTCGCAGACCCCGGCTGGTCCGCGTCTGCTTGGCTCAACTTGGACGGCGGTCAAGTACCCGGTGCCGTGATATTAGGTGAGAGCTCATTGCCGCGCGGCACATATCGGCGCTGCTCGCCAGCGCATCCGGCGGGGCTCTCCTTTTCATCTGCCAATCTTCGTCTGAAAGGACTCGCGGCAGCATCCGCTGCACCTGCACTGCTTCAGTCGAGCATTGATTAACGAGCGGTCTAGCCGGTTCCCAAAGGCAACAGCCTCTGCTGTCGTCGCTACAGCTTCCTGATGAGCGACGTTGTTTTGGCTGGGAACGTGCGATGCGGCTGAATGCACCTAAATTTGCCACGGCTAAGATGCGCTATCGGTTTCCCAGATACCTGTCGACGATGCGTCGTCGGCGCGTGTGTCTTTGCGGGATGGCTCTTGATTTTTGAATAGATGACGCGATTTCCACGATCATCGCTGGAGCAATGTTTCGTGGCAGCAGTCTTGATCCTGAAGTCAGACGACGGACGTATTTGTAAAACGGCGTCGATTACTCGTGCGTGGATTGATTTCCTAACAAATTTGCAGCCTTAAAGGGGGATTTTTACTGCAGAAACATTGCCGCTGGCTTAGTAGGAGCCGGCGCTGACGATTGGAAAGGCCCGCAGGGAATTTTCTCCCTGCTTTTCTCCCTCTCTTGCACCCTCTCTTTTCCCTCCCTCCCACTGTCTCCCCTCTCTCGCGCGCTTTCCCTTTCTCTTTTTAGCGGACATCTTTCCTGCCAATCGCTCTCCGCCCTCTCTTTACTCTCTTCCATCTCATACATCTTTTCTTGAACTTTCTCTCGCTCTCAATTACTCAGTCTCTCTGTCACTCTCTGTCTCTTTGTGTTTCTCTGTCTCTGTCTCGGTTTCTCTCTGTCTCTGTCTCTCTGTCTTGCTCTATCTATGCAGTGAGGCGCCGGCGGATGGCTGCAGCAGGTTAGAGCAACGCCCTCGAGCGGGCATATTGTAGGCTACTTCGACTCGTGCCGAGCCAGACATATCTGGAAATTACACCTGCTAAGCAAGCACTACGCTTCGAAGGCCAAAGATAATCAACTGGCCGTGTCGGTATTCGGCGACGTCCTGCTTCGCCTTACAAGACGTTTTAGCTTCGGCGAGTGGTTCAAAGTTCGCATCGTAAGGCAAAAAGACACAATGGATCTCTACTATAACGACGTACTGGTCGATCGAGGTAGCGAATCTTTTTTTGATTGCCAGCGAAGCCATTCCCCAGCACATTGATTAGGGCCCATCGCAGAGAGCAAGAAACAAAGAGAGGATAAGAGCCGATGTGATGATATAAGCATGATGTGTTGAAAGAGGAAATGAATAGAACGGTTAGAAAGACTCAGAGAGAGAGAGAGAGAGAGAGAGAGAGAGAGAGAGAGAGAGAGAGAGAGAGAGAGAGAGAGAGAGAGAGAGAGAGAGAGAGAGAGAGAGAGAGAGAGAGAGAGAGAGAGAGAGAGAGAGAGACAGAGAGAGAGAGAGAGAGAGAGAGAGAGAGAGAGAGAGAGAGAGAGAGAGAGACAGAGAGAGACAGAGAGAGACAGAGAGAGACAGAGAGAGAGAGAGAGCAGAGAGAGAGAGAGAGAGAGAGAGAGAGAGAGAGAGAGAGAGAGAGAGAGAGAGAGAGAGAGAGAGGCAAGAATGAGAGACGAGAAAGAGATGATGAAAGGGAGCTTAACGTGAGGGTTTAACGTGAAGAAAGCAGAGTAAACTGATTGATTTAGAGCTTTCCGAACAGGAGGTGAACCGTTTACGCAGTGCGGCACTGTGCTCCGAACTCTTGCTTGCTGTGTTTATGAAGTATGTAAATGCTGGTGCACCGAATGAGCCGCTGCTCGGATGGTGAGGACAGTCGCCAGGTACGCCCCCCCCCCGACTTGGGGCAAATGACGCGTCGGCATGCGCAGGCCAAGCTGTCACTCGTCTCGCTCGGCTCGTATAGATTGCTAGCGTTCGACGGTATCGGTCTGACCCCTATGGGACCGTCTACCTGACGGTCCATCTTTCCCCCAGCAGCACGCCAACAGCGACGCGGTCGCTCGCTCGCCGATGCTCGTGCGGCGCGCCGCTTACCTGATGCCAGGAGTCTAGAAGAGTTATATTCGCAATGCTTAGCAGCTTGAGAATTCACCTGCTGTTTCTGAAAGGAACCATGAACGAGGAGCGCATTCGAGCTCAGGCATCCGGCAGTCAGTGCTCGCACCGACGACTCGTCATCGGCGACCGGCGCGGCGGGAGCGGGCTTCGAGGAATGGTAGCAAACGTGACTCTATCTGTGCTCAACGCTACGCAGGAACGTTCAGCTGCGTCTGGCACTAGCAGCGGACTCACACTCTTAGATGCACTGGGCACTTCTTCTCTGTGGACATCCGAAGCACCTCCGCATTTGAGCACCTCAGTCGGCACTTTTGGTACGGAGCGAAAGCTCCTTTCTAAAGCTCCAATTTGCGGCAAGACAGTTTGCGATGATCCAATGATAGCTAAAGGCTACCTGTCCTCAAAAGAGCTCAAAAGTCACAAAAGCGTCCGATGTCACATTGTCAACTTGCGGGAGAGCGACGGCAGTAACCCATCCTTGACTCCAGCTCAAATTCGTACACAAACCAAACAGCTGAAGGATGCTTTCTCCCCCTGGAACATCGGATGGGAATTTACTGTGGTAAGCTATTAATTGTGGATTGGCATCATCGTTTTGATTATGCGTGCGTCTTTTTGGTGTTATAAGTTAGCAACTCCGCTTGAAGTTTTCGACCCCAAGTATTAGCTACACGGGGTTGCGATCTGGTTAATGCCAGTGCAGCATCGGGCTACGAATGTTGAATACGCACGGCAGCAATGTAGCCCTCAGCTTGAGCTCTTAGCGTCAAATCCTACTAGGAGTGATTTCGCAGTAGAAATCTGACACTATAAGCGGCGACTCAAGTTGCTCTCTAAGCCTGGCCAAAGAGGAGGTCTTCTTGAGATCTTTGGTCGTGATACACTGGGGGCAGAGGCAGCAGTCGAATCGGACGCATGTATCGCTGCATCGCTTGCTTTGTTCCAACGGACTGAGTGGAGCAGACTCACAGCAGGTCATTTTGATGACGATGACATATACGGAGATTATCATTTCCATCTTGATGAAGTTGTGCAGCGTAGCGAAATCGTGACCCTAGCAGAAAACACTCGTAGGGCCTCTGCAGCTCTCACCAGTCTCTCGATCGTCGCGACTCTTCATAAGCAGCATTACGCCGAGTCGGTAAGAATGGCTTGCTTTGTTCCTCAGTGGGCAGGATTGGAAAGCATCCAAAGGCTCAAGCCGTTTTAGGAAAACTAAATTGCCGAGAGCTGGTTTGGTCCAGCGGTTAAGCTCCTCGCCCCGACCAAGGTCTGGCTGAGGTCTAGTGGGCTCCAGCCCCGAGCCATATGTGAAGCGCCTAAATAGAGATTAAGTTCCCTTCGGGCGCTATACAAATGAATTATATTGTACACATATTTTTTTTAATTAGCAGTCCGAAGAATCCCTGTTCGTTCTGCTCCAATACGCACTAACTGCATGCTCATAGCATGGCTTTTTACTTACGTTCTCGTCTGTCACTGTCAAGCACGGATTGAGCATTGAGACTAGATTAAGATTATTTAGATTATCTAGATTATTTAATTAACTAGATTAGAAGCATTGAGACTAGACATGAAGAAGCGCATTCAATCTAGCGATTGCGATTCACAGCCGCAGTCACGGTGCACTAAAGGCCGTGTCCTCAATTATTTTTGATACCGGGCGCTAAAACCTCGACATTAGAGGGCGTGGAGCCAAGTCAGTGTGTTCTTTTAAAAATCCCTGGAAAGGCTCTCCAGGCCCTGTAAAATTGTTATAACCGACAGAAATTTATTTAACACTTCGCTGCCGAGGTGTGATCGACTTTATGGATCTATTTACATCAATTTTTCGCAAGATAAGGATCAAAGTTATTATAATATGCTTATGTCACTAGAAAGCGGGCCGTCTGTTGAGGACACTGCACAACTTTACTGCCTACTTGAGTTTTTACAATCTGCTTCTAGCGAGCTCAGTGAGTCACCCTGCTCACTACGTAATGCTTCCCTACTACAACTGAACGCTAGTCCTCTTGTGAATGTAAATCAGAACTGGACTCCACATCATCCTCGGCAGCCTTATTCACTCACCTGGGTAACATCTCGCACGATGCTCGCACATTTTCTTCCAACTGCACTAATACTTGCATGCTAGTTACTTGCACTTGTCCCCTTGACTTGGCTGTGCTTCCAGCTTTCTCTTCTTTGTGTGAGACGAAGTTTTCTGGCTGACATACATGCACCGAAAGCCGCACCGATCTTGAGTGCTTTATAGAACGCTGGGCGAGCATAACTCCGTCTTAGTCTTTTTGTCTGCTGGAGTAACAGAAGAAGTTACATATGGAGATTTCTCCGAAATTAGTATAGGAAATAGCAGTGGGCATATTTTGCAACGAACGTGTCAGCGTGAGGCTGGTTTCCTCAGGAGTCTGTGGTTCAAAGGGAGATATGTGCACGCAGCTCATTGTGAGACGTTTGGTGGCCGCTAAAAGTGAGACACGTGCTGTATGCTTTGGAAGTACGTATGCTCTTTCGTGCTGTATGCTTTTTTTTACAGTTTTCTCGCCCACATTGATTGAAATCGGGTGAAATCAAAAAGTACTGACAATTAATGTTACATTCGCTGGAAATTCTGCTGATTGTCTCGGCAGCTTGCTGACGTTGGGTCAAACGAAAAACTGCGATGCATTGCTATACACTGCGATATATTGCGATACAGCTACCATTTCTACATTAAGCGTCGGAAAGCTGCAGTTTTGATTCCAAATTAATAAGCAGAATGGTGTCACGGGCATATCTACCAAAATTCGTGCAATTTTGATTGCCCGTTCTCGTGGTATGGCCTAAAATGGCTCAATGCACCCAGCCTTGTTACACATTCGAACGGCGTTACAGCTGTCATTTGCAAAAAATGCATTGTGCAACTGTGGTTTTGATTCCAGATGGTAGAGAGCAGTGAGCCAAGTTTATCCACTAAACTCCATGCGATTGCAATTTCGTTTCCTCATGCTATAGCCTCCGATGGCGTGGCCCAAATGGCAGCCCAAAACATTCGAACTGCAATAAGCCTGCCGTTTCCGAAAAAAGCTTCGCCCACCTGAGCTTGTATCTCCAAATTATAGACGACAGTGTTTCATTGTTACCCACACGATTTTACGCGATTGGGCTCGAAAATTCTCATGCTATGACCTGGAGTGACCCTGCCCAAAAGCTTGCGTAATTAAACTGCGACAGTGCTGCCATTTCTGCAAAAAGCTTCAGGCAACTGCTGTTTTTACTTCCGATGACGAACAATTGTGCGCTTGTTGTGCGCTTACCAGCCAAATCTCATGCAATTTTCCATGAGCGTTCGCATGCTGTGGCGTTCTATGGCAACGCCCAAATGGCAGCCCAAAACATTCGAACGAGAACATACGTAAATAAAATTGCCATTTCCACAAAAAGCTTCGCACCAAAGTGGTTTTAAATTCAAAGGGTAGAAAAAAGTATGCCAGGTTATTAAATGTCAGCCGATTGGGCTTTCGCAATCTTAGGCCTTTGATGGTCCTGTCGAAATGGCCGACCTAAATAGTCGAACTGCGATACAGCTGCGATTTCCGTAAAAGCTTCGCCCAAATGCAGTTTTGACTTTCAAATTATAGCAAGCAATGCTCTCGGTTAACCCACCATATTTCATGTTATAGTACCTTCGTGTTTTCATGCTATGGCCTCAAATGGCCCGGATCAACCAGCCTTTCAATATTTGGTTGCATGGAACACATAATAATAATAATAATAATAATAATAATAATAATACACTTGATAAAGCATCCTCAGAGGACTAAATCTCTTTCTGGGTGCCTTATATTTGCTACAAAGGAATCACGATCGAATGGTGAGTAGTATCGTGCTTGATAAACAATATGAATAACTTGGTTAGGTGACGACATGCACAGGGTCAGCATGCAAGTGTGGTTAGTGGCAGAATGCACAGTGTCAGCACCCATATGCACATAAAGGACGAATAGCGGGGGCCAACGGGTGTGTTTTTAAGTTCTTTTTAAATGTGGTCAAGTCAAGGGATGTTGTGACGCAAGTCGGGAGTGAGTTCCAGGCTTTGGAAGCATACGAACTACATGCACGGTCTCCAAAGGATTTGAGGTTTTGTACGAGGTATAGGTAAGCAGTTAGATTCCGAAAAGCGGGTGTTACGATGCTTGTTCTGGTAATGGAGTAGATCTAATGGGTAGGCTGGAGTTGAGAGAAATCGAGGTGCTTGAAGGCTGGGAGGGATCGAAGCAAAGGTACAACTGTGTGTCATCCGCATAGAAGTGAAAGCCTAGATTGTGCTTGGCAATCACATCGGCAAGAAGTTGAGCATAAACCGTGAAAAGAACCGGACGTAGCACGGAGACGTGAGGTACCCCATATTTCAGAGGTATCTCATATGATCTTTGTCCATTCACGTCGATGCTCTGGAATCACCCACTGAGATAGGACCTGAACAATTGCAGAACAGTGCCAGTGATGACCAGGCGAGATGAGAGGCGCTCGAGAAGAACTTTGTGATCGATTGTATCAAACACTGCCGAAAGATTGAGCAAAACAAGCAAAGATATTCTACCTATGTCTGCATTCCTAAGTTGGTCGTTGTTCATCCGAAGCAATGCTGACTCTGTGGAGTGATTAGCTCTAAAGCCAGCCTGGAACTTACTAGCAAGGTTTGATGTTTCAATATATGAGTTTAGCAGGTCTGCCACGACCCGTTCCAGTGTCTTTGATTGAAATAGTAGAAGGTAGACTGGGCGGTATTATCAAAACGAATATGTACTATCGACTGACATCGCAAAATCTCCTGACTTTACATTAAAAATAAAACTAGCCCGTAACTCGCAGTATCAGTCCCGACCACGCGAACTGTTTTTTATGAGCTAGTGCTTGCTAAAACCTTGCATGATATCGCTGATCAATCGGCACGCCTTTTTTGCAGCACATGCAAAGTGTCTAGAAAAAATATTCAGTTGTTTTATAGCGCCTTAATACTTAATATTATTATTATTACTTTATTTTAGCAACACATTATCTTGCTTGTGGAACAAGCGTGAATTTCTAGCTATTGGCTTACAATTCAAAAGATGAAATTTCAAGTCTAGAAGATAAACGCAACATAACAGCAATTCAAATAACATTCCACCACAATAAACCTCTGGATGCCACCGTGGGCAAACCTTTGCCGAGTAAGGAGAGACATATTACGATGGCATGATATTACTCACGATTCAATCGCGTTTCCCTTTGCAGAAAATGTAAAGTGCCTAGAAAGAGATTGAGTTCTCGGAGGGCGCTTTATCAAGTGCATTATTATTATTATTTCGTTATCGTGCCTGAGAATTTGGTGGGGATGAGCTAATCAGAGAGTCTGAAAGAGGGACGCATGAGGCCTGCTCTACGTCAGTAGTTTTGACATGAAAATGAGCTTTCCTTGGTGGTGCATAGAAAAAATGATACCGAGAAATGCTGTGAACTACTTGCCACGTAACGGATAATCTATGCGGAATAGACACGACTGTATTTTCACCACGCCGCCGCATCTTTTAAGATGAATCTCAACGATTCCGCACTAAGGGGAGCACGAGTCATGATGGACTGTGAGCCCGACTTCGTCGGCGACGGGATGTGCCAAAGCCCGTGTGACTACGACGTCACTGGCCGAGACGGCGGCGACTGTTCCGTCCCGATGCGCTGCCCTCGCCGGCTGATCGGGAACGGCGTCTGCGATGCTGCGTGCAACTCGGCCGAGTGGGACTTTGACGGCGATGACTGCTGCGCCGGGGATTCTCCTAGCGACTGCTACGACCCTCTGTCAGCAAAAAGGTACGCGAGCGAAACGGCTCACGAGGCTTCGAGTCGGCTGTTGATCACGTCGGCGTCGGTGAAAGGGTGTTTGGCGGGTCTGATGCGCCTCGTACTACACGCTCGTTCCGCGAGTGCACGCGCAGGCACACAAGAGGGCACACTGTCCGCCTGCGAGTGCAGGCAGAGCTCGGCAACTCGGTGAGCGCAGGCGCTACGTGACTGCGATTGGTGACTTCCTTTGTAGAAGATACCTGACCATCGACGAGCTTAGGAGACGGCTAGGAAAAGACGACATGAAGCAGCTGGTCATCGTGCCCGTGAACTTCATGGAGACATCCACTGTCGGATTGGCTGGATTTCCGTGGGATAAGAAAAGAGGTGGTTTCCCCGGTATGAAAATCACGTGGTGCCTCCCTCCCCCAGTAAAACCCTGTCATATTTGCAGCAGATGACTTCGTTTTGGATCTGGAATCTCGCTTTTTGTAGAGTGCTTGATGCTGGAACGTGAGCTGTGAGGGCCATAAATATTTGGCTGCTTTGCAGAAAGTATAAGCAGCATTGCAATGCCAACACTTAATCTCAATCTTGAAGTCTTCATTATCTAAGCACACAATCGAAAGACTAAGCTAAAGTGCTCAGCTATGACCCAACGTTTTACTTTGCCTTAATATTCCAACGGGATTCTGCTCGCCACCTAAAAACCTTATACATACCAAATTATGGTATTAAAGGTATTCAAATTATGCTATTCAAGAGCTAATTTGGGATGCGGATCTGCCGTTTCCCTCCGAGTAGTTAACGCTTGCATTAAAGAAACGGTGCTCCTCCAACACAAGCGGGCAGTTACGCTTGTTGTTCATTGAGCATGCTACCGCTAACCATTTGATCATGCTTCCTTTACAGTAAATATTAAGTGCCTCGAAAGAGATTGTGTTCTTTGAGGGCGCTATAACAAATGTATAATCATGTATGGTGCGGTTTGAGCCATGACTGCTCCTACCGAAGTTTTCGCTGAGTAAAGAGGAACAAACATAGTGTCAATGGTGTCAAGATTTGAACTCAGGTACCTAGAGCCCAATGCCGGCGTGTTGAGAATTCTGCCACGAGTACAGAGATCTGGGTCAGAATGCGAGCCAATATTTTGGTTCTCTCTTAAGCTTAGACCGGATGTACTACAGTGGGACGGTTAGAATAGAGTAAACCGCTTTGCTTATGATAATTCGGTGTAGGCAGCGTGCACATATGCACCCTCGTCAATTACCTAAACAGCTTGACAGAGCTCGCAGATCGTGAGACTAAACGCTGATATATTCTGCGTGCCTCTCCAATCAAAAAGAAGCGAAAAGTTCTGCACCTTGTTCTGCGGAACCAACGTAGAAAAATCGCGCTCAACCAAAAAATATCTTTCGAATGCTGATATGAGCGTATACGGTCTAAATACTAGCTGATTTAACAGCCTCTTTTTGTATAGCGACAGAAGAGCCTTTACGGCTATCACCACCGCTTGCAGTGGCGATAAAGGATCGCCCACCGCAGGATTCGAACCCACGACCTCGGGGGAGAGGTCGTGAAAAGCAACCGCCTTACCTAGTGAGCCACAACAGTCTACAAGCCTGCAGCCGAAATGGCCTAATATCAAAGGCGAATAGTATGAGTTCGAACGAGATTTCGCGTTTCGCTAACTTTTTCATTTATACGACAGTGGACAAAATTCCCGTCTAGTCTCAATGTCCACATAAATAAATAGCATAAAATAATATAGCATAAATGTAAATACTCTCGTCGCTCTCTGTCGTTAGAGAGAAGCAGCAGCACGGACGCTGCTCGCTGCTAGCTTCTCCAGCACGTCCGGCTGGACGAGATGCACCGGCGGCCGCGTACGGGATGCACCGCTGCTGCGACCGTTCTCTGATCGAGCGAGCGAACTGCTCGCTCGCACGAATCGTTCGCCTCCTGCACGATCTGCACGCAGATCGGCCGGCGCTCTGCCGGTCGGTCAGTCGGGATCTGCGGGCCACGCCTGTCGATGCTTCGCTTCCGGCGCTGCTGCTGTTAGGGTAGCGGTGCTTTGCTCTCAGCTCATTCGCTTCGTCCAGAATGCGCAGTAGCACGAGCCATTGCGGCTCGCTGTGAGAAATCTTTCGAAGACCTATCGATATATCATGGCTGCCGTTGAATATTCGTCACGAGTGCACGTGCTGGCAGGTGCAGGTGTCGGCTGCCTATGTACGCCCGGAGATGCAAATCCGAACAGAGCGGAGAGCTCCGTGAATGAGTCGGCGAGAGACGCTCGCGAAACGTTAAATTGCGCTATTGAATCGGCGTCTCACCTTGTCACCGGTGTCTCGATAGTCCTGCATTGCATCTCGTTGACAGGAGATGTGATCGTTTCGGTCGACCATTTCGGATCTGCAGCGTCGGACACAGTTATTCATGAGATTGGTCACGTGCTGGGCTTGTGGCATGTCCATCGAGGCGTCTCCGAGATGACGTGCCACGACGAATGCCTAGAAACGGTTGCATCATTTGGTACGTATAAAAGGCTGTGCCCCCACTCTACATTCGCCTATGCTAGGCGGTGGCTTCGTTCACGCTGCTTTCTGGCATGTCGAAACTGGCATGCGCACTGGCATGTCGCACTGGCCCTAGCGCTATGACCCATGCACACGGGAAGACAGAACTCTCAGAAGGGACGAGGTGAAAGAGGCAACCGCAGCGATAACTTGGCCGTATCGAAGACGGAGAACAAGGATTGATAGCAACATTGGAGAAGATCCATGTGTATAGCTATTATGGAATTGCAACATTCCGACCGATATGCCAAACACAAATTCTATTCGATGATGGTCGCCGCCTCCAACTTGAGCCTTCTTCCGGCATAAGTCCATCTTTTGAGCAGTCCCCTGCACTCTACTTCTGTATGCTTCCCTACGAGACACAAATGCACTATGCACTATGCACTCTTCGCTCATACGCTAGCGTTCCTTAAGTTTGATGCTCTGACGAGGTGCTTAGCTTCATTAGTTTGACAATAACACTTGTATTGTAAAAAAAAGCCGAAAGATGTGTGAGAGGTTTAATGCCTCAGTCGCAAAGACGAAATCAAATCAAGGCTTGAACCCGATAGCTCTCCAGCGTAACGAACACCCTTCTGCCGGCCAAATCGAGTTGTTTGAGCGACTTACGAACAAACATCACAATTTCCACCTAAATTACGCTTGCAAAAACTGGTCCTTGATGCTTACGACATCCACTTATGGTTTGACCAGTTTGCGGTTGCGGATGCAGAGATAAACGGTTACATTTGACAGTTGCCATCCTTTGAAACCGGAAAACTATGACTGCTATACTATATGATCTCGTCGTAGTGCTAATCCATGACTGGATTTTCGCGTACAATGAAAACTTCGCCGCGGTTTTGATAAGCAGCGAGCGGCCATCGAATGAATTGGAATGGACACACTTCTTACGCTTTCATTGAACACGGACGGGTCTGGTTTGCCTCTTTTGCTCATCTTCAGCAGTCACCGCAGTATGACTCCCTAGCTGCTTCCGTAGACCTGCTCACGAATACCGATGCCGGCCACGCCGAAAGGGTGTAGATTTCCCCTCAGCTGTTCGCCCAGTCTCGCGGCCGATGATTGAACGTTTGGTCGCATGCCTTCACTTCACCGACTTTACTCCTACTAGCCCGTGCGTGCGATGTCATCGCCTGAAACATGGCCAATAAGTACTTCTCGGATACGTACGCCAGCGACTCCATCCAATCGTTAGTCAAACACTGCTACCTGCGTCTTAAAGATGCTCTATCCTGACAAAGGCTGCCTATCCCAGTAGTCTCGATAATGGCGGTAGGCAGTGTAGGCAATTTAGCCGGTCCGCCACTTGCCGAAAGATGGAACCTTCCTTAGAAGGTGTGCATCCATCCGAAAGATAGCGCTGTAATGCGTTCCACCTCGCGAAAAAATCAAAACCCGTATTGCGAAAGAAATTCCATTTTGTTGTCCAACCTGTGCCTTTCGCTATGTACTGCCTATCTTCCGCTGGGAAATCTACTCTCTCTTTCAGCCCATATAAACTTTGCCCAACAGGTGCATGACTAGGGAGTAGTATCTCAGCTGATCATGTAGCGAGCCTCAACCGCGGCGTAATGCACATGAAAATGAGAGCCCCTCCCGGCGGCCACGCCACTGACAGTTGAAGCACAGCGAAGAACTGCCGTGATGTAAATGCCTGCAATAATAGTCAGATGAGCTGACACATGGCCAGAGTCAGTCTTTACTCCTAAAGCACACGCCACATAGCTACGTTTCGGATTTTCTGGTCAATATTTTATGATGCTAAACGACCAACTCCAAGTGGCGATGTCAGCCTTGAAGTCTGCTTACCTGTAAGAACGCTACGTCTACTTTTAATAGAGATTGATTGCCTGCTTAGCTACTGCTGTATACCCAGCTGGCACTGTGGGCCCGGGAAGTGGTAGAATGCGTGCTTGTTTTATTTTAAAGATTCAAGTCCGAAACGTAGGAGCAAAGTGGATTTTTAGTAATAATTAGCTCATCTTACTACGCTATCGCTTTTAAATACTCAGAAGCGGGGCCTATCAAATGAGGATGGACTTAATACGTTTTTGGGCTATTACTTTGTAAGCGAACCTGGTACTTTTTTAATTTCAGGTGCTGCTGAAATTTATCGGTAAAATCGGCTCACTAGTCAGTTCGTGACAATGTCATCCGGTGTCAAATCGCTACCTTTTGTATGTATGGCTCGATGTCCTGAAAGCGTGTTCAGCCTGATGAAAGTATGTAAGAGAAATAAACGTCGTGTTAAGAATAAATTAATTAACATTACTGATGCGCTCCAAGCAAGTGGTAATCTTTTATTAACGTTGAAGTCAATTGGCGATTCGGAAACATATTCAATAAATAACGGGCAGAGTATAGAGGAACCTCTTAAAGTCATTTTAGTTAGATGTAAATCTTTCCGAACATTTTATTTATTCAGTTTTTTACGCTTGCCTTGTAAGGCCAAAAGAAAAGGCCAAAAGAAGCGCATGCAGTGCTAATATTTCCTGATTGCTGATGCAGCTAAGCAGGGTTTCTATCAGTCTGCTAATAAGGTCTGTTATAATATTTATGACCAAGAGAATTGGAAAAATGTGAAGCAGCTTCAGTGCCTGATCGATTGCGGTATTTATTTTTTTATACTAGCCGCTTTCTTTTATCTTGGTTAGTTTAGGTCATCTGACCCTCAAACAGCTGTTTCACCAGAAGATATATGTGTACAATTAATTATATATATAATTCATTTGTATAGCGCCCCAAGAGGACTTAATCTCTATTCAGGCGCTTCACGCGTGCCTCGAGGTTCGAGTCCACGACCTCAGCTACACCTTGGTCTGGGATAGCACCTTAACCGCTAGACCAAACCAGCTCGAAATTGTTAAGACTGTAATGGCTCCTGTGTGTTGCCTGCAACAGTGGATTTACTTCGTATGCAGACTTGGGCGATCTAGTCGAAGACACTCCTCCAGCAAAGCTACAAACATCGTGCTCGGCTGAAGAAAGTTCACTTCACGCCATTGACGCAGAAACCTGCGGGATATCCGAGGCCCTGACAACGTCCCTTCACCAAAACTATATGAGCTACGCAAGTACGGGTTGGTTTTGGGTTGGATTTTTTTAAGGCTTTTGCTGCGCATTTCGCTTCGGTTTTTCATTTCCTGAGTCCAATCCATGAACAGATAATCTCTTAGTATTCGTCGATATCCAGCTCCATCTTTCGCCATGACACTTGTACTTTTCCGAGCGCAATTCTTGTAGACGGGTCATGCATTGGCGAGAAGAATTTCACTACTCAGCAAGCTGCAAGGATGCATTGCTACCTCGATCTAGCCTACGCCAGCTGGACGGACTCAATCACTTCAGCCATTCCAACTGAACCAAAGGTTGCCAAAGCTTCGACTCGATAAGTTGTTATTTGTAAATGACAACTGCATATAATACCAATTTTGCTGGCGGGTATCATGTTATGCGTTTTTTTTCGCCACGGCAATTGGTAGATAAATAGCTTCAGCACGGAAATCATGTTAAGCAAAGCTAAAAGTTAGGAGCATGGTTCATCAGAGCCTGTAGTGCGCCGTGGGGCGCAAACTTATGTTTTGCTACTACGAGAGCTCGTTGTTTTCTCACGGAATTAGCGACGGTGTTCCGAAGAGACGACTGCTTTGCAAACAAGCACCAGCACAAGTATGCACATGCAGCATCCACCTAACGCTTTAGCGAAGGTTTTTACATAAGAACCTTGTCACTATCTATCTTAGCTTTCATAACTTTTACTCACTAACACCGGACTCACTCGAGAAAGAAAGGGATGGTTACTCCACCGAAGTTAAGTTAAGTCAGAGCCATTCTAAGCAGCAGACGGTCTGTGACGCTCTAGGCAGATTTCAAATCTGTTGCACTGCTGCACCGGCGGCGAAGTAGAATCGCTCCAAGGCGCAGAGGCTTCAATTCTACTCTAGAGCTGGCCCCCCTTTTTTGTTTCTCCCACCTTTGTTTGCCCCCCCTTTTTTTGTTTCTCCGCCAAGGCGCGAAGGTGCGCTCTCACTGCTCTCTCTTTGATTATTGTCGTAACTGTCTCTAGGTAACGGGTGCCTCTCCTCGCTGGGTCTCATTCGAGTGGCTCCCGCCGCTGAAGCGGGTTTACGACGGCCCGGGTCCGCTGGACCACTGCAAGCAGTGCACGCCGGAGGAGGCTGCTATCGGTCAGTATGTCGCAGAGGCCTTCTTTACCTACAACAAAAGGCCGCGGAGCGAGCAGCAGTCCGCAGGAGCGGCGGCGACGTCGCGGCTTACAGGTGGGCATCTCGCATAAACCGTGGATGGATGGGTGGGATACGCAACGCTATCGGATCGCTGTCGTGCGACGCAAAGCTGAAGTGTTTCAATCAGTTGGCGATCAGATTGCTTTTGCACTTTGTTGTTCCATAATTCAGAGCAGGAACACCGGCACCCAGCACGGACTCTATAACAATTAACTGTATAAACAATATTGTAAGCTGGTTATTTTATGCAGACAGACAACAATCTTTGCCACTTCAAAGTTAAGTGCTATTGCATTAGCGGGTCCATTAATTAAGTTACTGGGAATCGATTTGCGTATCACGTACCGTAGGCCATCCGAGCCGCCATGTTAATGCTGCTTGAAAAAGCCACCCCGCCCGGACTCCTCCAAAGAGCGCGTGCACTCCGTCACATTAAATGCTACAGGGCCGCCGGACTCACCACCGTGCCAGCGCAGTCAGACTTCGTGGAATCCATTCGACCACGAGGGTGTTAAGAGCTGCGTTGATGCAGACTGTCGACTAACTTTAGAGTTTGAACATCCCGTCATTCCGTACAGGTGAGTGCAAAGATGCAAAAGGTCTGATGCATGTTTCGCGTCCCTTCATGATTGCCGCAATTTCAATCGCGACTGTGACGCATGTACAGGTACATCTCCGTTGCCTTCACGGACATTTAAATGTCCGCTTACGATAGAAATCCAGCATCCATTAGAACCGGAACCGGAGGCAAGATTGTGAACCAATTGAACAGTTTTCCGTCTACCCAGGCCAGAAAGTTTCATGATTTATTTGAAAACATATACATATTGGTCAGGACACGCAGCCATAGAGCGCCCCCCCCCCGAGCTCTGCCAATCTATCGATTAGGGCATTAAAGGCAATGGAAGACAGCCGTCAGCCCGAGGTTCGCGCATTGAATATCTTCCCGCCGAGTGGCAATTATTTCTTCTCAAAATTTACTACTTTTACAGCATATAAATTTTGTCGAACTTCACGAAACTCACCAATGAAGACTAGAGCTTAGACTTTGCGGAGACAGAGGTGTTAGGGTTACCTCGAAACCCCAGGAACCCCACCCGAAGCCTTGTCTGGTCTGTTGGGTTGCAGATAGCTCCTCTGAAATTGAATGTCTTGGCGCTGGAGGCAGCTGTCCAGTATTCAAGTAGTCAAGTGGTAGCACTTGAGAGATTGTATCTGCAATCATTATAAGGCTGTGTATATTTAGATGAACGGTCCTTGCACAAGTGTACAGTTTCGGCGTCCGTGACACGTCATCTGAGAAGTGCTGTACTTCCGGAGGAGGAGCGAGCTTTTCTTTTTTAGAAGCCGTGCAACATATTGCTGTGGCTGAATCTGTTCCGTGGGATCAATCGTGCTGACGTTTTGCTAAGACCTTTCTTTTCAAGCGCACTCGTTGACACGCGAGAGGTCGACTTCACAAAGGAGCGCGGATTTCTTAATTTAAATCTCATTAAGTAGACACGCGTCAAAATCCACTTTATGATTGCTTCAGACATCTGGCTCGAAGTATGGGCACGAGGGTGCGTCAGCGTATCTTCGGCATCCTCTGCGTGCAATCTTACGTAGTCTTATCACAGTTTGTCACTAAACGAATGGTTCAGTTCCGCAGTCACAACCTGCCTAATGTCACCTCCAAACCGTTGCAAATAATTCGCGCTTGCTTAGCTAAGGACGCCAAAACTAAGCTGTCACATAGGTTTGAGACTTGCCGAGTAGACTTCTGTATCCAATTACATCTTGGTCTGTGCAATAAGTCGCTTGTTCAGATTTCTGCACCTAGGCATGCCTGGCGTGAACGTTGCATTTTATGCATTCTACTACTTCTCACCAATCTGCACTGACTGCCCATTAGGTAGCGTAATAAAAATAATATAAAATAAAATAGAAATTATAACTAAATTGCAAATAATAGTCCTATTTTTAAATTTTAGGAGTAAATCAGAATTAAGTTTTTGTTGGTCTGTGGCAATTTTGTTCGCTCCAGGGACTGTAAAGATGCTGTCCAAAAGTAAATGGATGCATTTATTTAATCTATCTTCCTTATTGCCTGAAACAGATAATGTATAGCAAAATTCAAGGAGTGCGGGCCTTAGGGTATTATCCCACGAGTTAGGTGCTCGCAGTTCACGACTCAGGCTCCGGTAATAGACTCTCTCAGAAGGCAATTATTTACTGCCTCATCCAAGCAGAAGGATGACAGCCTCAAACGCTTCCCTGCCTCTATATAAATGAGGTGATTAAGCCAGCCAAACTTTATATTTTAAAACATTGCTTACTCGAAAGAATTAGTTGCCCTTTCTTCATTCTCAATTGTCTTTATACCCAGATTTTTTCAGAAGTGTGGGCACTCTGATGGGACTGGGTTTTCCTGTACCTAATAAGCCGCTGTCGAAAATACCCAGGAGGTGACTTCCCCTGATCTAACTGCACTTTATCGTCTGTGGTGAGTAAATAAATAGATACATAATATACCTGAGCTGCGTGGTTGTCGACGGACGAAGACGAAATTGAAATTAGAGGCCCGTTCACTTAAAATGCTGGGACTGCTTTTTATGTCCTTATTACAATCTCACCATAGATACTTGTACAATCTTATGTAGTCAATCTTTAAGATATGGACGTGGTACACAAATGTCGGACCGAAAAATGTCGTGCGTTTCAGAGTGGCCTAAGAAAATGCCGACCTTTCGTTGCATTGCATTTAAAATCCACGGTGCGATGCAAAGCCTGCTGGAGAGCTTCGGTTTTAGTGTATGCAACCGCGACGGTTAAATTTCATTTCAATGAACGCGTCAGCCTCTTTGAATTAGTAGATTCTCTTAGGATTGACGCGGTTATAACAAACGTAAAATCTGCTGCCTAATTTCTTCTGCGGGCACTGATTGCTGTAGGGTTTTTATCTGGATTTTATGGTTTGAAAAGATGGGCCAAGAGCTCTTTTACCCCATCTCGAAGATCGAATACGTGACGGAAAAGAATGAAGTGGTGAAAGTCAGCAAAGACATACTGCCTCCCTGTGATTTTCCCTATACTGCCTACACGACCGACATTGCGATTCCTATTAAACAGGTGACTGAAATAATTCACTTTCAAAAGTGCGCATTGTGCCTGAGGTTTTTAGTTTCAGCCAATAATGAGCCACATGCTATTATCAATTCATTGTTTTCTCGAGTCTCTCGTCACATGTATTTTCCGCTTGACACCGCAAGCACAGGTATGCGCTTCTTTGTTGGCATGTATCCGCTTGTTACATGCATGCAGTTGAGGCTACACTTGGCGACACCCGACGTGACCATTGATGCAGCCTACTTAACGTCTCGTCCTGGACACAAAGAGTGCTCGCTCTGTCCGCAGCTGGAATATATTATCAAAAGGTCACCTGTTTTTTCAACAGGAGGCGCCACATCTTTAGTGACCGTCTCTTCATTCACGGACAAGTATGATATACTATTTCCTGTTCAATTGAGCGACTGCTGATTTTTGTGGTTGGCAGCCGTGCAGCGCGCTTTCTCGTGCATCAAATGGAGCCGATAGGCGAAGCAGAAGCATTTTCTGATGCATTTTTTATTCTCCATGTAGATCCAGTGTACACGCACTGTATGCAAGCAATAATAACGGGGCATTATCTGGCGAATGGAATTCACTGATTTGATTCTCAAGCATAGCAGTCGCACTTACCAAAAATTAAGACCATCTTAATATATTTAATGGTGACCAAATGAAATCGAACTTGGGAGTCGAACCGATTAAGGCATGTGTCACTGGTGCTTCGCTTGGTGCGCAAACGTGAACACGATCTGTACTCTAATGCAAGTGATCAATAAGAGCGAGACTTTGTACACTCAGACGTTGTCTAGAACGCTATATGATAGTGACCTTTCTTTCACAAATGTGCTCTGCAGTGACGTTAAGATTGGAAACCGGTATGAGTATACAATAACGCCAGCTATTGGAGGACGACATGGACGAACTTCTGCAGTCTTGAAATACCAGCATGTGTTAGCATTTTGCGGAGACGGAGCTCTGGGAAGGTAGACTCTTAATAAAAGCCGCATTATTGCTATTGGCACTCTAAGCTTTCCTTGATGATACCTGAATGCATATAGAGCGATTCGGCAGTTTTTCAGAATTTCGAGAGTCTCAGCGTTTGCCATTGAAAAAAATTAACTTACATTGTTGTAGGAACGAGAGCTGCGATGACGGAAATATGCAGAGCGGCGATGGTTGCGACTTTGCTTGTAATTTGGAGCTGCATCACACATGTTCAGGTAGGCCATTTTACTCCTGGGCTACAACGTGCTTTAGTTTACAACTGAGAAAACATAATATGCGCTGCTGGCACAGTATTTAACTTTTTTCTAAATAATTAACTACAATTGAACATCTGGCGCTACCATGAAGTCATCGATAGCTCGCTGACTGCACTGCAATGCAAATTATACGTAGACTTATACATCTAAATATATTGCTATCTACACGAGAATAGGCTCTAGATAAATATCATGTTGCAGCTATTGCAGTATTCCGTGAATTTTTGAAAAAAATAAAAAACATAAGAACAAAATTGAATTTTAATATAGTAATTTAATAATAAGAAAGTTTTATGCAGAGCCCTAACAGAAATAAACTCTTTCTAAGCACTTTAATTATTTTTAAAAGTAAGCATGCGAATTGGTTAGTTATAAAATAAAATTTCATAACGCATAAGAACGCAAACGGGCTGCTCAGAAGCTAAAAGTACACCCTCTGTCTTATAAACGCTCCAGACTAGTCAGCTGCTCGCTATCAAGAGCCTCAGAGATTGCCAGAGGCTGACCCTAACCTTCGCACATCGGCGTTTACCTGTGGCTAGGAAGACGCTCACCGTAGGTAGGCTTTGGGCGTGCTTTCGCTGACGTACAAAGTCGAAGTTGAAAGCTTGGGAAGAAAAATCGACCACCATCTAGCGAGAGAGTATACGTTATTACGAATGCTTAACCGCTGACTGATATGCAATACCGATGCTTTGCTTTCAGACTTTCAGCTTGATAGTTTCTCAAGAGTCCACTTTTAAGAGCTTCCGTCCACAAGACTGGCTCCGAATGCTGGATGTCTAAGATTTTAGACGGAAGGAACTGTCATGGCCGTATACACACACACACACACATATATATATATATATATATATATATATATATATCAATAAGATGCAATAATAATCGTTACATATGCAGCGTTAAATTATATATATATATATATATATATATATATATATATATATATAATAAAAGAGAGTGGCCTTGATGCGAGGCAGTAGGTACCTTGCATTTAATCATAGCTAACTGCCGTTACTGTAACGAGTCACTAGCGAACCTTCCAAAATTGTTTGGCTCAAAACACGACAAAAAGATGAGCGTGATCGAGTTTTTATAGTCTAACAGCATTTCTTTCATGCCAGAATAGAATTACCGATAACGCTGCTGTAGTCGACTAATCTCTGGGTGACTAATGCAACGATTTATCACGATATGGTTCGAATTTGTGACGCTGTCATTTTATTTGCTATGCAGGCTCGCCAAGCAGATGTTTTTCTACCCACGACTTCATATATCCATCCTCAGCACCGAAAGGATTTAAGGACGTCTGGTCTTCAAATGTTTCGATCGTCGGCAGATATGAGGATCCACTGTATCTCGGTTCGTTCACCGTTGGTCCGCCTCCACCAAGAGCCTTCTGCAGTGCAGAGACGCACCACGGTGCGACTTACTCACCATTTGAAATTCTTCTTAAGGTACATTAGAAATATGTTTTCATCGTCATTGATAGATTGAAACCGCCATTTCTATATCATGCGTGCTTCCGCTTTAATTGCAATTAAAAAATTCCTCAATGGAAATCTTCTGGGATACGTGGATAATAGTAGGGAATCGCCGAAATAACGATATGTTTGCATATGAAGCATTCGCAGGAAAGTTTTATCTGTACAATTTCTTTCGTGGCACCCAACGATATCGAGTCTATAAATAGAGGCAAAGTTGTCATGCGCTGGACGAGTTGAGTTGAGTGGAATTAATTTGCGCCTGAAGAATGTGCTGATGTCAATGCAAACAAAGCCCTCAGAGTGCGCAAGGTTTGGATACTAACAACCCTAACTTGCCGCTTTTAGCGCCATGCCGCACCCGCCGTATTCTCAGCACAGCGGCAACAACCCAGACTGATGGCGCCTGTACTGATCCACACCCCAAGGTACCAATACCGCGAAACCCGCTAGCCTTGTCAGTTCTAATACGCAGTATACACACACACACACACACACACACACACACACACACACACACACACACACACACACACACACACACACACACACACACACACACACACACACACACACACACACACACACACACACACACACACACACATATATATATATATATATATATATATATATATATATAGGTATATATATATACCAATACATGTTTACATGTATATACATATGTGCACTTGCATTTCCACAACTTTGTATTCATTTAGCCGGGCTTTCACACCGGCCGCTGGTGAATTAACATATACAACAGGTATGTGGGCATGGCAAATTCCCGGCACGCCATAGAAGCCACCACTTTAGGCCTATGGCCTAGGGGAAAAACTTCACCGGTAACGTTTTCAAGAAGTAAGTTTACAGTTATTAGTTATTAATTATTTTAAGCGCGCCCGTCTCGCCCTTCGTTTGTAAATGCATGACCTTACCTGACTCATGGAGGGTAAACGTCTTGCAGCCACAGCTTTCGGAAAAGCCGCAAGCATTTCTCATTCAGAGCTTCGGCTTAATGGTCCTTCACGTGAGACGGCCCTGAAGGACCTACATATGTCCCGTGAACGAAAGTCGCAGCTGATTATAGGCTAGATTATACTTAGCTTATTATAGGCTTATTATTATAAGCCTATTGTAATTATTTTAATATATACTATAAATAATTAATATAATAAGCCTTAATATATATTATAATCTAGGGCTGACCAATCGAAAGAGAGCTCGCGCTTATACAAAAGTGCCACTTTGAACAAGACCAAAAGTTACTTTTAAAAACCTCGGAAGCAGCAGACTTTGATAGCACTGGATCCGGCAAAAAATTAATGAGCGCAGTACGCAAAATAAACGGGAGAAAAGAACATGTCCTTTCTCTGCCGGGTCCAAAGAGTCTTCTTATGGGGCGTGCAGCCGTCGAAGACGCCTTTGACTTTCTCACAATGGGACACTGCAAATTTTCAGGGCTGCAAGCCCTTCGGCGCGCATGCCGAAATAAAGTTGTTTTCGACAGGAAATTGCCACGCTTTTTCTCTGACGGGCGACTACGCCAGTGGTGAAGCTAAAGACTCGGCTTCAAGAGGAAACATAGCCGACACACAGCCCCTCAGGAATGGTCGCAAATCGGGACCGCTAGGCTCCGGAATGGCTCGCTACAATCTATCTTACTACAGTAGCTCACCAGCGCGCTACACAGGCTCACCCAGCCGGTACAAGACGTTGAAGGTCGAGTAATAATCTTATAATTTAGCTGCGGCGTTCCTGGTGGCGCGGATGGCCAGGGTTCGCAATCGGGCAAACGAGTAAATAATCTCCAATAAAATGTAGGTAGTTGAACGCTCGCAAACACGGCTTCCTGTAGACGACCTATTGTTTTTGTGGCCATTTATGAAGCGCTAGCTCTTGATGATACGTATAAGTACCTGCTAGTAGGGCTAAAACAAGGCAATTGCGTATATAATGCGTCTCACACCTAAACACCCTGTCGTTTCGAGTAAATCTAATGCATTTGGAAGCAAAATGTACTCTCACTACGTTAAGCTGCGAGGAGAGCAAATTAAGCTTTGGCGTAGCACTTCCATAAACTTCCAGTGACGCCCACAAGTCGCTGTTGAGCTCGCTGACAATTGCCCGACAAACGGCGGCTGCTGATGTTCTCATTGGCCTAGAAGTACAGTAACATGTATTTTAAGACACGTTCAAATGTTTTTTATGTTTGCTGCATTAGCTAGCACTTGTTTACCCATTTCGGCCCGTTAGCTTTTCCCTGGCCGTCAAAAATGGTGGAATCGATGCCGGTGAGCCGGAACGCGCATGCGAAGCACCTAAATCCGTCACCGATGTCTATCGGACTAAGTTCAGACCGCGGCGAGCTACTATGACTTTCTTTCAGTCGCCGTGCGCGTGCGCCGTGCACCGTAGGTGGAATTCGACAAGCCCATCGTGGCCGCAGCAGTAGTCGTCTACCTCGGCGCCGACGGCATTACCGCCGACGAGCGCAAGTCGAAAGAGATTCGCCTCACTCTCAAGGACGCCGACGGGCGCGAACGCGCTAGGATGCGAGCGCGAGCGATTTGCAGACTTAGTCCGCTGGTCGTCGGCATCGAGCACGATCTGTCGAAACCATTCTTCCGAACGACGAGTAAGCGAGAGCAGAGCTCGCATGCGCGCCGCCGTCCCTTGGTTTTGACAGCGGTCGCGAGCCTTCGTCGGAGCCTCCCTCGGCGGCGCGCGCGCGGTGCCTCGCTTGAAGTCGTGCGGCGCTGGTGATGTCCGCCCCTCGTCCGCGCAGGCGTTGAGCTCGCTCTGCCGGGCGCCGGCGTCCGCGTGAGCGCGCTCGGTCTGCGGGCGTTCGCCTGGATGGACCCGGTCGAGCAGCAGCAGGCGGCGGCTGACTGCTCCGAGCCCGGCGGCCTGTTCAACGTCGGCGCCGGACGGTGCGCCAAGTACGACCTCTGCGCCGACCGACCGGCGTGTACACCTCTGACGAGGGTGGCGAACGGCGACGCCGCGTGCACGGGCACCGCGGAAGGTCACCGATGCTCGATCGCCTGCCACCGAGGGTTCGAAGGCGCGAGCGCCGATAGCATTGCCGTCTGGCAGCGGTCGCTGCCGCCTGAATGCGCCACTGATGCCGCCGCGAGAATCACTCGAGCGCGCTCTAGAGAAGCTGGCGACCTCCGCCGCCAGACGGCGCTTGCATTCATGCAGGTTTACGAGGCGCTCGGCTGCGAACGACGACGTCGTATGCTCAGGAGGAAGCTGGACGGGCGCCACAGTAGACTGCGTTCCGGTCGACTGCGGTCCACTCGAGGTCAAATGGGCTGCCGTGCATTGTCCCAATGGCACACTATACGGCTCGCTTTGTGCCGTGAAGTGCGAGGCCGCATCTCCGCCGAACCCCCAACGGCCAGACGGCAAGTAGCACGGCCGCCCGAACGTGCCGAGCTTGAGAGCGCACGCGATTAGGCTCGAGCTGCACGCCGACAGAGGCCAAATCGAGAGTGCGGCCTCTCGAGCGAACGCCGGCTCGTGTAGGCCTCGCAGACGCGGCGCGAGACAGGCCGAAAGCCGTCGTCGCCCCGCGAAGCCTGCACACACGCCGGCCGAGATTATTCGTGCGTTTCTCAGTTTGAAACGCTTCAAGTATGGCGGCCGTCGGCGGCACAGCTTTGCAATACGGTCTCTTCGAGTGGCACCCGATCGGACGGCGCCGCGCCGCTCGCTCGGCAAGGCCGCCGCTACGCCTTCCCCGGCGCGAGCCCCCTTAGAGAGAAACCGATCGGATCGGTCGGCGGCTGCGTCTTCGCGACGTGCGAGCGGACGCGCGAGCGCAGGCAGCCGGCGAGCGAGCTCTGCCGAGCTGACGGCGAGTCGGTCGAGCTCGATATCTGTTCGTCGCGGTCAGTTTAAGCCGACCGCCGTTTTGCAGCTCTTACAGCTTTGAGCGACTGGACGAACAGCGCGTACTGCCAGCACAGTGGCAAGTGGAGCCAGCCGGCCGAGCCGTGCGCTCCGCCCACGTGCCCCACTGCGACGATTCTGGCAGACCGAGCGTCGGCTAAGATTCTGTCGCTAGCCTGCTTGCAGTCCAAAGAAATAGAAGCCGGCGGCAGGTGCGCCGTCAGTTGCAACAGCGGCTACCACGTACGAGGACAGAGCGTTCGGGAGTAAGCAGTCGCAGCAGCAGCGACGGCGTTGGTGAGCGGGTGGTGACTTCGGAGGCCTCAAACGGCAGCGGCTATGATGTATCGCTGCTCTAAACGCTAGCAGATACTAGCTGCACTGAGCTCCATCAAAAACTAAAGTCAACGCAGAAAGCCTTCGAGTGTGAAGAGGATGCGAAAAATCTGTAAAAAGGAATGAAGCTTACTGTAAGCTTACTTACGCAGTAAAGGGTGTGACTCTGAGCCATGAGTTCTAGCTGTCGACCATACTGGGGTAACAGAATAAAGAGATTTCTAAAATACTGCACGATATGTCCTCGCTAGATATCCGAGAATGCTTAAAGCGAGAAACTTCAATTTTTCATCCTCGCTGGAAGAAATACGAGCCCAAACGTGAACTTCTCGCTGCCAACATCAGTAGCTACCGATACCAGCTGAGAAGCTTCAGACCACGTCTATTGTCTAACCCCACTTGACTTATAGCGTTCGACTGTTTCCGTTTTTTCCTCGGACGCCATCTCTACTTGCGTTTCTTAGGTGAGATTTCTAAATAGCTGCTCTAGATACATGCGTATGTACAAACGCAGAGCAGGCAACCTAGACAGGCGTAGGTCTTTCCGAGTGTCTAAGCAGTTCATGCTCACAGCGAGCAGCTCATGCTCATGGACAGCTGCTGTCGTACAGTTCTACGAGCTCGGCACTTTTGTCTACAGCCGCACTACCAAGTTGTACTGCTCACCCGGAGGTCAGTGGACCGGCGACCATTGTCAGAAGGTGGTCTGTGCGAGCGTCGAAGGCGTACGGCATCATTGCAGCGACAAGTTCAACGCCGGAAGTGTCTGCTTGGTAGCATGCCCCGGACCGTCGCCGGTGAGCTCGCCGTCTTGCTGACTGACGGCCGACTATTCACTTTCGCAGTTTACTGCCGGCGGAATGCACGTCGGCGCGCGCTCGCTAGCCAAATCACACCTCGGGTGGACGCTAGAGGGACAGCCTTGCTCCTGTCTCCCAGGTGTCAGCGGTCGTCGCTTGTCTAAGCTCAGGGCGCTGGAACGCCACGCTGGACTCGCTGTGCTCGCCCGCGGCAGTGAGCAGATGCGGAGGAATGAGAAACACGGACCGCATACACTTCGACTGCACCGGCGGCACGCTGGGTACGGCTGAGCGAGCGCACAGAGGCGAACCCGCCCAGCTCCTGACGCGAGTCGCAGTGCTGGTCAGGCTGAGCGAGCCGAGCTATTCGTTTGAATTGCAGGCTCGCTGTGCAGGCCTTCGTGCATCAACAAGCTGGAGCAAGTGTACAAAGTGAGCAGGGAGTACCCCGTCGGCTCCGACTACTACAAAAAGGCTCTCAAATACTTCTCGGGCCGGCACGACCTCGGCTACATTGGCGGAAGCAGCAGTAGCAGCAGTAGCAGCAGCAGCAGCAGCAGCAGGGCGAGCTTGTATTCAAGCCCGCTGGAAATATTTACGAGCAAGCTAATATGCACCGCTTCGGGAGAGTGGTTTCCTCCGCCCGAAGATCTGCAGTGCCAGTAAACTGCGAGCAGCCAGCGGAGAGCAAGCGACCACTTCCGCTGGATTGGGGGAAGCGTGCCGAGGTACTCAGCCGCGGCGTCCAACCGGAGTCCGAGGCACTCGAGCTTGCCATCGGATCGAGGGCGAGCGCGCTCCGCTAGCGGCCTCGAGCTAGCGGAAATGCCTTTGCCGCTAGATCGCCCTATTCTCGGGGAAAGCATGCCATTCGCTCTTAGCATAATGCCGAAGGCAAGCATCCTAGCTGCCGATTACCAGTCTCGTGTGTGGCAGCAGCCAGTTTGAGGCCTCTAATTGCTAAATGCACTGATCAATGCAACTCGTCTTGACCCATGGTACATTTATGGTCAGCTTTATTGGCTGAGCGGCAAGCTTTGGTGCGCGACATTTCTTGTAAATGTTGCATGAAAACATCTTGCAAGTACTTCAGCCGCTTCAACTCAGGCATCACTGCCCTAGTACGTGTGATGCCGGTCCTCATCTTAAGGTTTGGTCAACGTCTTGTCAGCATGAATCTTTAATGAAATTAAGTCACACCTGCAAAGAAGTTCTAGACCTACTGAATTAAAAGGGAGTCTATCTCTCTCTCTCTCTCTATCTCTCTCTCTCTTTCTAGTGGTGGTTCCGGTGAGTCTAACAGTTCTGCCCTGGTTAGTGATAGAACAAGTGTTGGTGAGCCGTGATGGCACACTAGGTAAGGCGGTTGCTTTCTCGACCTCGGTCCCGAGGTCGTGGGTTCGATGCCTGCAGTGGGCGATTCTTTATCGCCACTGCAAGCGGTGGTGATAGCCGTAAAGGCTCTTCTGTCGCTATACAAGAAGAGGTTTTTTAATCAGCTAGGATTTATTTATTTATATTTATTTTACCATCTCCACTGCATTGCTTGCCTGCCGGACCTGTTTGACCCATAAGTCTAGTTCTGGCAGAAAGCTAATAGTGAAGCACGCGAGGAGCAGCGAGACGGTCTAGCCTTCTTCATCGTGTCACCCGTCGAGAATGAGTCGACAGTAGCAGGCAATCTCGTCGCCGTCCAGAAACCTTTACATGCTATCGTATTCTGGAAATTACAGACGGACGAATGAAATAGCAAAACAATCAGCCTTCTAGTAATAAAAGAGGACTGACAATACGCTACAACGTTTTCAGCCCGCACCATTGGCGTACTCGAAAGTGCTGCTTTTCTGAGGAAGTAAGGCGGAGCAGCTGTGTGCTGTTGAAATAAAGGCAAGAGAAAAAACTTCCGGTGCTCACTGCTTAGTTCAATCGGCCAGAATTGACTGCTGCGCAGTCACTCGGCAGCGATCGAAGGTGACAATATGCAGCACATGAAGCGCTTTCCGAAGCGACTATCCAGTCCGAAAAGTGACGTCGGAGCGAACGTCTGACCGGCGTCGGCGTAGCTGCAGAGAGCCCGGTAGAGCTCCGGGTACTGCAGCCTCGGCGAGATCCCACGGCTCCTAAGGGAAGTC
This sequence comes from Cristatella mucedo, assembly GCA_009760855.2. Classification (NCBI taxonomy): domain Eukaryota; kingdom Metazoa; phylum Bryozoa; class Phylactolaemata; family Cristatellidae; genus Cristatella; species Cristatella mucedo. The sequence continues at coordinate 842,031 of WPIO01000152.1, forward strand.
TGAGCGCTCATGAAGAACAACTGGCGAGCCTTCTGACCGAAGTTTCTCTCATCGTAACTCTGTGAGTTGGGAGATATTATTAGCGTGCTTGTACCAGCAGCCGCGGAGTTGCCCTGTGAAGAAACAAAGAAAACTATCTTGCTTCGAAGTACGGTGCGAGAAATAGCTTCTTGCCATTTAAACTATTAGAAGAGACTAAGTTGGCCAGTGCGATCAGTGACCGCAACGAGATTGCTCTTTCTGCTTGCAATTGAGCACGGAACATAACAAAACACCAGAGGTTAGAAAAAATGGAAGCACCACCAGGCATGCCGTATATTCCAGCTTAATGGCATTCTTCACCAGTCTGCTCACCTCTTCACTAGCACCCATTTTTCTACTATGTTGACTTGATGTGAGAAAATTAGAAACAATATGAGCAAACTAGAAGCTAGTATATGTAACTTTGGCCATCGTGTAAGCCAGGCTTG